>VZTD01004441.1:1069254-1087191 GCA_013397725.1 Rhagologus leucostigma
CTGTGTCTGTCAGTGTTCCTACCTGTGCCTGTGGTGGCTGCTGATTCTCAGGTGAGCTACAGACCACTGATTAAATGCACTCCCATACCACTGGTGAGCAACCACAGCACACCAGTTTGCACAGCCATGTGTTCTCACTGAGCCCTGTTGTACTGTGCAGTAATTAAAAAGTCATGAGTCCTATTTAAATATAGGGCATTCTGTCCTAAACCTTCAAGTGCCTGTGGGTGTAAGCTCACTTTCCAAGGATGTTCTCTGTACACATACACCAGCCTCTTGAAAAGGATGTAGGAAATGCCAGATCCAGATACGTGGATTCCACTTTTTTTTTTTTTAAATACATCACTGATCAGTCCAGGGATGGCAAAAATTAATAGTAATGAGCTAATTACTATACCAGCTGCCAACAAAGAGGGGTCCTGTAGGCAGACTCCTTCTGCCTATTTGCCTGCTGGTTAAACCACCACTCCAGAAATTACAAAACAAAACTTTTTTCCCTTCATAAACATCTATCAACATCACCTTTATATGGCCCACAGCACCAACACTGCCTAGCTTTTAAGTTCTCAGAATCCAGCCAGAATCTCCCCTAGCACATTATAACACATTTTACTGGCTTGAGCAGGGTAAAACACAGCCGTCTTCTCAGATGAATGCCTGGTGAGCTCCAGCAGCCCCTGCACGAGGCCGGGCTCACCATCTGTGTTCCTCCCAATGTCCGAAACCCGTTCACAACTGCCAGCCCTTTGAAAAGCCAGCCTGTTTTTCTGATTGATTCACTTTTTAATGAACTGGGAAAGCCTGTGAACTTAAACCCTGACACCTTCACCTCCCTGCCTTCCTAGCCATCCCTACAGCAATGTACTGATTATATTTCAAGTTATTATGGGATTAATACAGCTGCCCCTGGTGCCTCTTTCCCCTGAACTTCATCAATAAAAGTTGTGTCCTTCTCTTACTCTGGTTAGTTCAGTTTCTTCCGGAATCTCTCCCTGTAACCTGTGACGTGTCAGCAAGGCTGTATCGTATCAGCCCTTCAAAGCTGCCAACACTGCTGATGTTTAAAACCTACTTGTGTCACAGCCTTGCATAAGCTTTGTGTATTTAAGAGGACATCTTGAGCTTTGCTATGCACTGCATCAGCTCTCTAAGTGGGTAGCACATACTTAGCAGTATTGAAAATAATGAAATAAGATAATCCACCAAAAAACTTAAATAGATTGTGCCAGTGTCATCTTTCTTTGAATTCACAGTAGAGCTATAAAAAAGTTCTTTACGCAGGCAAGTTCAGTAGAAGAAAAAAAATAGACGGGGGGAGGAAAAGACCTGCACCACAGTCCAGCTTTTCACTGACAGCATTTCTTTATACAGTACAAGCTCTAGGTTTACTTTTTTTGTTGGTTTATAGGTTGGGGTTTTTCCCCCCCCCAAGAATACGGTTTTCTAAAAACATCATTAAAAATGTAATTAACTGGCTTATTCTTTGGAAAGTCTGCAGTTGTTTACAAAAGAATTGCCACACAAGCTGCCACCTTCGACTGTGTTGAAGCAGGGAGTGATGTTCTTGTTTACAACTGTGCATCAATTTCACAATATATTTAGTTTTGGTACAAGTTACATATAAAATTCTTACTGAGTTTAATGTTGCAGCAAATAACACATACAGTAAGTGAGTAGGATTTATCACTGGCTGTAATGTCGTTGCACATATTCAAAATATATACAGTGAATGATATATACGCATGCACATGCAAACAAAATGGAAATATATTTAGTTTAAGAAGTGATGAATTGTGCTTGCTTCCATTATTCTCATTTTGTACGTAGGAGAACGGAGATCAAGCACATCGGTGAAAAGGGTGGCTGGTTGGGATCGCATCTGTGAAGCAGCACAGTCACCAAGGAGCAGGTTGGAGAGGAAACAGCACTTTTGTACCCATGGCACGAGACAGGGGCCCCTCAGAAGTGAGGCACCTGCTGTGGCTGGTGGGATACAAGCAAATCCCATGGAGTCCCAAGATGCTCCCACGAAGCATAAAATATCTAGCCAGGTGAAACACTTACCCCAAGATGTTCTATTCAAGCTTTTTTCTTAAAGAAGGAAGTGGTAATTTTCCCCTTTAAATTCTGTTTTCTTCCCCCCCCCGCCCCTCCCCCCTTGTTTGGTCTCTCCCATAAACACAGAGGCCAGAAGGCTATGCTTAAATAATTCATCTACAAATTTGCAATATCTTTTTGAACTATAGCAATTAAACGGAAAATAGAAAAATCAGCTCAGCATCCTGTTTGGATGTAATTAAAGGTATAATCTGTTCCATTTGAATACTTCAGTGCTTACCCTTCTTAAAACAACAAATAAGAATAGTAGCTCATTTGCAATATGCTTTTTTTTTCAAGTCAGCTAAAAAGACTAACTGATGAAGCAAGAATAATAATTTTTAAATGTGGCAGAAGCACAAAAATACCAACTACAGCTTTCAAATGATTGCTGCACGTCTCAAGTGTGATGAGAGTTCAGTAACAAGGGGTATAAGCTTTATGGCAAAACACTGAAGTCTTCCACTGTTTGGTATCAGCATCTTGATATGGCTGATATAATTACCTATCAAATACATCAGTGGAATGAATATCAGACGATATCCAAAAATATGTAAGTGGGATGCATATCAGCTCAGTCTTTAGGGGCTGTTTGATCTTAATGGTTTTTTCTAAGAATAAAAGACAAATACTGCATTCGTTGCCCCTTTGTTTTCTATAAGCAGCTGAAGATTTTACAGCACAATAAAGTTAGCCTATTAATGGCTGGCTTATGAGTTTTAGCTGGATTTTTACCCTCCAACTGGACATTTCTTCACTGCTCAAAGAAATTGAAGTCATATGTAAAGTTAATATCTGCCTTGTTCATTTATTCATATTGTAAGCAATCAAGATTCCCCCAAATCACAGGGCAATCTCTTGCCTTTTGAGGATTAATATAGGCCCTGTTCTCTCAACTTAGTTTAACAAAACAACTGGCATAGGTTCAATGGAGGCAATGATTATTCTGAGAGGTTATGGTGAACCACAGAAGTTGTTAGCGAGAACCTTGCTCATAAGATCTCCTAAGAGGAAAAGTATATGGATATTTCAAAATGTAATTAACAGCATATTCCAACAATGTGAGAAAGAAACACTGTCTGGTTTAGCTGCCGAGGAATCTGACTGTACAGAGAGATCTTTGGCTTGCTCAGCAGCCACCACTAGGAGCAAAGGACACGATGGGCACCAGAGGGGACCCCTCAGCAGTGCTGGGACAGGCAGCGGGGCAGGCTCTGTCTATGCGGGCTCCTTTCAGGCTGCCCATCACACTGTGCTCGGCAGCATAGCGCCCTCCTCACAGGCAGCTTCACTGGGGCCAGCACCCAACCAGGAAGAATAACTTCTTTCAAAATGTCCACTTTCTCTCTACTACACTCTCAAAAAAAATTCTTTTGAGGCAGGCGTGTCTCAAGCCTAATTTTGGTCATAATTTTGGTTTGTAGGACTGTTTCAACAAAATTGCTGAGGGTTTTTGTTTTGATTTGGGTTTTTTAAAGTTAAATACATAGTAGCAAATAAAAACAATTCTAAAAAGCAAAACATTATATTTTTTAAACATTTTGATAATTTAAAAAAGTTACTTTTCAAGTTTCAGCATTTGTAAGCTCAGGTGAATAATGTAGCAGAGAACTGATTTAAAAAGATAAAATGATCACAAAAATGTAAGAGTGATATTACACATGGGAACAAAATGGTACAATGGTCTACAAGGCCTCCATTACAATGGTGAATATGAGAGAACTTTCAGCTTACATTTGCTGAAAGTTAGCACCTATTAAAATTTCCAGCCTTCCTGGGGTGCCTGCTCTGCTATTTGAAAGCCCAGGCCCTTTTCAGGACTGGTCCTTCAGGGGCCTGAGCCTTCTCAGAGCCTTCCTCAATATTGCCCTCCTACAGGGGCCTTCAGTGGACAAGCTACAGGTGAGTGGGGTAAAAAAAGCTTCTGGTGAGCCACCCTCAGCTACCCCCTTAGGTCCTACTGCCTCCCTCCTGAACTGTGCAGCCTCCTGCACACCAAAAACATTCCTGTGAGCTTAATGCTAGAACTACTGTTAAAAGAAATACAACAGAACTCATTAAAAAATACCCACAGAGGAAGGAAAAAAAAATTCCTCAACACAGTAGTGTCTGTCTCCAGTAAACAGGGCTCTTTTCAGACCTTTGGCTCAGACATAAGACCACTCTACCAGGGTGAATGATTTACTGTCAGCTGGGCCATTTTCGCTTAGGTTTAAGCACAGGCATTTTACCTGCCATTTGCCAGAAGCTAAGAGCTGCTCAGGTGGCATTTGTTACCCATGTGCCACCTGAGCAGCAAAGCTGCAGCAGTTTCCCAAGCAGCAATCACCAACCCCATGGATCACACTGCAGGACCCAAGCCTCCACCCCCACAAGGAACATCTCTCAGAGACAAGAACCTGTGCCTAAATGAAGCAATGCTTATCTCATGCATGCCACAGGTGTGATGTCATCCCCTATTGTGGAGGAACCAGGATGTCTACAGCCTCCGCTCTACAAAAATGCAGGAACTAAAGTTAACATGTCTCAGACTTTGTTAAAATATGGTGATAATTAAAAAAAAAAAATTACCACTACAAAGTTAATTCCTCTCTGAGCTCTTACAAACAATTTTTTTAATTTGCACCAAAAATTTACATTTCAGATTTCAAGTCAACCAGGAATGGTACAAGCTTGGCCAGGGACTCCAGGCAGTGGCTGGTGGGTTCTGCAAGGCCTAGGGGCAGGAGCACTGTGGCTTCCCGGGAATATCACAAGCAAATAGTTGCCAGCAAACCCCAGGTGCACACAGGTAAGCCCATCGAATTGCTTTAAACTCTCATCCCTTGTATGAGTGTGAAAACAATCACCATGTCAGATAAACTTTTGCTCTTTATTAAAAAAAACCCAAACAAAACCAACCAAACTTAAAAGGTAATTGATTGCTTTCTTCTAGTATTTTATTAGTTATGATTAAGGAACTATAGTAGCCCTGTTTACACAGCTCTAACAAGTCAGGGCCTGCAGAACATTATTGGCTTGGGGCCCACAACTTGCCATCCATTCTCAACAGAATCAATCTGGAGCTGAAAACATCCCCGTAGGAAGCGTACACATCCCTGCTTATACAGGAACAGAAACAGCAATAACTTCAGGTCCTGTAAGCTGCAAGTTCAACTTACAGAGATCAGCCCTGACTTGTCATCGCTCTCAGCATGTTGGTGATGAGATCAGAGGACTTCAGCAAGGACTCATACTTCCAGCTTGACAAGGGACAGAGGTGAGCGTGTTACACCTCACTCGCCTCTCCAACTGCAGAAAGGAATCGAGAGCTCCTCTGTTTAACATGCAGTCACAGCACTGCCAATCTAAAATGGCTGATCAGTAATACTTTAATTGCAGTTTCATAGAAACAAATTGCTATTTAATTGCAATAAGCTTGTCTGTGGCTTAGCTGGACTGACAATACGCATATACCTGGTAGCAACAGTAACAAGCAGCAACAAGGGTTATCTGGTACTGCATGTACAGGAGTCTCAGGCAGTGCCATCAAACCCAGAACACAATTTCGCACTGATTAAATGTAATACTTAAAAAAACCTATATACATAAATTTCCTAATCTCAATTTTATTTTTTATTTTAACAGAGCTGTTCAGAATAGATACTTGCAAAAAGCCGCACACTTCACATACAACTACCAGCAAAATAATTTGATAGAAGATTTAAATTGAAATGATCTTTTGAAATCACAGAATCAGGTTGGAAAAGACCTCTGAGATCATTGAGTCAAACAGAACACCACCGTGTCAACCAGACCGTGGCACTTAGTGCCATGTCCAGTCTTTCCTTAAAAACCTCCAGGGGCGGTGACTCCACTACCTTGATAGCAAGGTATACTCTGCCAGTATGTGAGTTTTGGGGGTTTTTTTAGTATTTACCGTAATGTTAGATGATGCAAATTTTATCAGTGTTAACTAAGAGGGAAAAAGGGAGACAAACTCAGTGCGGTTAATATTCTGAAGATGTGACTTAATTTCATAGGCTTCATTTTGTTAAGACATTCTCATTTTATATTTCATAAGATACTGCATAACCTGTTAAAATATTTAAAGATAAATCATGTAGGACTGAAAAGACAGTATCTTGTTGCAAACAGAATTTGGTTTGGAAAGGCTTAATGTCCCACTGCCTGCCAGGATGCGTAAATCTCATAACTAGACAGCTGGATAGGTAAAAACATTAAACCCATTTAGAGGGCAATCTTTTTACAAAATTGTTTCATTAATAAGAGTGACAATTTATATGATTGAGATGTTTAGATGCAGTATAGACAGAGCATTTTATCCAGGTTCATGAGGATTTCAGATTAGTAATATTTCCTTTGATTCTTTTTTTAACAGCATTCATTTTTGAAAGAGAAGCTCTTACTGAATGATTATTTGACTTTTCAGCAGCACTAAATGCAGAGGGTGTATTTCAGCCTCAGTGCAGCAAATACATGTGATAAAAAGTGAACAAGTACATGTTTTTCTTTACAGATCTCCTAAAAAAGAAGTGATTTTTCACATAAGGACAAATTTAAGTGTTTCCAGTAGCCTTCTGCCCACACCTACCATCCCCATTACAGCCTGTTTCAATTGTGTGAAATGCCTCTGGTTTCAAGAAAGTGTTTTACCTAAAGCAAGAATACTACTTAAATATGTTCTATTGTATATTCATAGCTCCATTAGTCCTCCTGCAATTTAGCACATCAAAGCAAAGGCTTCATCACTTGCATGTGGATTATGCTAACATGAGTGACATTTGTAATCTTATAGGTCTGCAACTTAAGAAATGCTTTTAAAGTAAGCTATTAAATAGGTAGCTGTGCTTTACAAATGAGTCATATAATAGTTTATTTAAAGCTGTTAATGAACTTCAACCTCTACATCACTAAATGCTATACTACATTACTTACTAGAAGTTATTAGCTATCTTCTTAGCACTTCTAGGTTATATTGGACAACCAAAAATCTGTACATGTTAGATTTAAACACTGCACCTTGAGTGCTTATACTGAAAGAATATAAAAAGATGTCTACAGTCTCACTAATACTTGAATTCTATATTCATATGACTTCAAGTGTCTTTTCAAAGATATTGAAGCAGCACAATTTGCAGGACTCTAAAGACCTTAATGCCAGATCAAAAAGCTTAGAAACTTATTTAAAATACTCGTAAGTGCATTTAATTAAAAGTCATACATAGTGTCAGTCATTTATGTTGTGCTTTATATGTTATGCAAGTAGTCTTTTGTCTTTACTGTCTGATACTGTACATTGCTACATTTTCTTTTCTCTGCAACAGTGCTTCTTCCTCAAGCACTGAAGTGTTAAAAGAAGAAATTCAGCAGCCCTCCAATATACTAGAGGTCATGAAGTAGAATCTGAAACAAAAATATCTGCTGTTGGTTGTTCAGACAGATAAATCTATAAATCAGCTTTTTGTGTACCAGCATCACAACAGAAATAAGTCAAGTTCACTCCATAACCAAGCATGCCAAGTAGCGAACACCTTCTAAAAAACAGAATTAAACAAAATAACGATGTGTTATGAACGTATTAGTTTCCTATAAGAGTATTTCTTAATATTGATTTGCTTTTAATTGCAGCAAAGGCAGATTCGTTGCTTGCAGGTTGCTGACTGAAGGCATACAGTGCACAGCCACAGATCCCATGTTAGCATTCTTGCTAAAAACATGAAAAGTCAGATTTTTTTTTTCTCAAAAGTATTCTGCACAGATCTACCACAAAACAGGTGATGGGAAAAATGTGGAAGATGAAGTTGTTCCCTTTCTAAGCTTAGAGGTGGCTCTGCTGCTTTGTGGGAAGGTGGTTTTTGTTTGTTTGTTTTCAGAGAACAGATCATATTTTGAGATCAGGCAGTTCTCAGCCCAGGAACCAGGTTTTTCTTTCCTTAAGATTACCAGTGTTGAGAAGTTAAAGTCTTTCACCCCAGCGAACACAACTTTATGTTGTTCAGATCAGAACAGCTATTGTATTCCTTGTCATGAATACTCAATTCTAGTGCTCAGCATGAGGTACAGACCTTTCGTTTGCTTTTATTTTTTTGACCTCTTATGGTATATTCATACCCTCTTATGCTTGCATGCTCAGAGACACATGCACACCCTTAACACAGAAGGAACTGGAAAGAAAGAGACCACAGTACCTCTGTGTGTGCAGTAATTCACTGCAATGGGAATTATAATGTACTTGCTGTTACCAGAATTAAGAATCTCCATGAAAAAAAAGAATTTTGAAGTAGTACTCGTTATCCTTGCCAAAAGTAACACAGTCAAGTAGTTTAGCAGAATCTTTACTGGCATAAGACAAAAGAAAAAATCCAAACCAAAAACCTACTTTTAAAGGTAATCGACAATTAAGGTAATGACTGTGTAGGATGAAGGTGCAGCATGTTTTGACTGTAATTAAAAAAGAAAACCTTCTAAAACCCATACTCAGTTTTGTTTTACTTTTTATTATTTAAATACACCATACTAGAGCAAATGTCTCTGAAAATATCACAAATAAAAGATTTTTCTTCATTCAGCAAATTAGAAGTAGGTGAAAATTTCTACACAGTAGCTGCTATGAGCCTGACTTTTTTTCTTTCTTTTTTTTTTTGCCATGGGAAGTAGCAACATTAGGACAAAAACACTTACATGCATACATACATTGTATTTTACAGAGATACAATAAAAGTGTTTGTGATAGAATATCACAAAAGCCACATCTTTATCTCATGTTCAGTTTGATTGAAACACATTTCCTTACAACACTTAAATATACAAAGAGCAAATAGAATGTTGTTAAGGTAAAACACAGGGTACAAACTGGCCAGTGCCCTGCTAATTGTTAATGAGGGTAGAAAGCAGATTTCAATGCTTCTTTTAATTAGCTTCATTAGTCATCTTCCCCACCCGCCCCCCCCAAGATGTCCTCCGGTGGATCTTTTTTCATTTTCTCTACAGTCTCCCATTAGCCCAGGTTCATGGAGTCCTTAATGTTCATATTCAGTCATTTTAATACACCAATAAATGTGGGAAGGGCAATCAAGAATAAAGAAGGTGCAATGGTATGGAGCTGGCATTGATGCTAGCTACAAAGGTGACTTGTCTACTTGGAGACATGGGATCCATCTGTGATGAACAAAATTTGAGATGAAGGCACGCAATCTGCATTACTCTGACCTTTTAGCAGACCTGTAAGAAATAAAAATGGGTATCTTAGCTAAATTTGAGATAGGAAACGACAACATGACTGCTTTTGTCTTTTCCCTATTCACTAATCTCTTTTTTATTAGACTACTTTCCAACTGTGACTTGATTAAGGCTTTCTACACTGGCCATTCATACTGCTAGCGTTTCAACTTTAAATAACAAAAAGCAAACATTTTTCACAGTTTCACTACTAAAGAAAGCAGACATTAAAAAAGGAGACTGCAACAAGAAATAAATGTACTTTCTGGTAACAAATCATACAGTGAATAAGGTGGTTTTTCTGGGCCCCATTTAAAAGGGAAGAACCATTATGCCATGCCTTTGAAGAAGCGAGTAATATGATCTTGTAATTGGAAGAAATAGTGTGTAAAGCAAATATGAAGTACAGCCAATATCCTCCCAAGGCAACTTTGGTTAATATGCTGCATTGCACAAGAGCTAAATATAGATATTTCAGGATTCCCCCCTCCCATTTTAAATTCCTCATCTGGTACATTAGTTAATGTTACATAAACATTTTAATATAAGAAGTCAAACATGTGCTTTCATAGTGGTGTTAATGAATTGTGATAATTAAAAGTGTCTAACTCAATAAAAATCTAAACTTTCATGGATAAAATAGAAATGATCATCCATAGTCTTCAAATATAATCTGTTTGCAATTACCAAAATGAAATAATATATATTAGATTTTTATGGCTTTTAAATGACATTTTGCACTTCCCAGGAAGTTCTTTTTTCACCCTTTCTCTAAGTTACTAAAAGCCTGAGGTCTATTAGTAACTGCAACCCCCCACTTTCAAGCTAATTAAAGTAGTAGAGGCTTGGAGGTTTAATTCCCCAGAGCCAAAGCTCAGTGTGAGAAAGGTAATTTGTCTGTCCAGAACAAAGATTAGGGAGCAGCCAGCAAGCATATTTAATAAATGAGCATCAAATATCTTCTACTATGGACACAGACAACACCAATTATGTAACTACAAGGGAATTGTTGAGTGATATGTAAACTAGAAGATTTTTAAGATCTTCTCTAAGAGATGTAATGTAACTCATACTTTATTTAAAAGTATAAAAGCTGAAGACAAGCGTTTGTTACAAACATTGCCAAGTGGTGGAAAATTTACACTTTTAGTAGGTGGTAATACTTGTTGCAAACAAGAAATACTACAGGAATACTACCAGTACCAAAAAAAGCAGAGAGAATTCTTGACAATACAGCCCCTTCAAATGAAATGGCACACAGGACATCACAAACTAAGTTTGCACTCTGCAGGCAAGCAGAACCAAGTCTAGAGAAAACAGGGATTTTTTTTTTTTAACTACAGGGCAGGTGATGGGAAGTTACCATTTACATGTGCGAATTGCCTCAGGGAGGCAAAAGGCAGGAATGGCAAACATCCCAGCATTTGTCTCCTTAAAAAAAATCCCAAGTTTTTAAACCAAGTTAGGCCATGCAACCCTTCCTGCCTGCACTGGGCACCTGTAAACTGCACTAAGACAAGAGTAAGTTCATAACTGTCACCCTCATATGCACAACAAAAAGGTGTTTTAATGCTGGGAGCATCTCAATCTCTTTGGTTAAATAAAAAAAACCAAACCTGTGCATATTCTGCTATGTCTATAATCTCTAGGGATAGAATAACCTGGAAAATGATTGATCTGTAATGTTTAATAAAACATATGTTACAGCCAACTCTGTTACAGTGAAAGAATATTTTAAATCAGTGGCCCTAAAACATGCAGCTTTCTGGAAAACATCTCTGATGTTAAAATATTTAGACTGTTAAAAAAGCTAAATATAAAACATAACTCTCTTAGCAACTGCCCCTGTAGCTTCCAAAGCTCCAGAAACCTGACAAATACAGGAATTAGCAACTTATCTCTTTAACTGTGTTTGTTTTCCGGAGTTTCAGTGCTCTGCAGTTCTCTTTGAAAACCAGTAGGAGAGTTAGAACAATTTCTAGAGAGATTGTATTATAAGGAAAAAAAAACACCTCAAACTACGTGTCCCCTCAACCTTCTCCCGAATAGCTGCTCATCCGCCTCAGCTCTGGCCACAGCAGTGCCACTACCAGTCAGTGACAGGAGCTAACAAAAACCTGCTCTCACCATTCTCCTTGCCTTTAGCTCCCACCAGGTGCCTACAGTCACGAGCTCCGCAAGCCCAGTCCCGTTTTACTTCTCTTTTCCATGTTCTATGTTACTCATCATGTCTACTGCTTTTATTGCAACTAAATCATTTTTATGTTTTGCTAAGGCAGAGAAAGAAACTGATAAAACTAAATGACAATTTAGACACCTATTTGAAGTTACATTAAACTTTACATTCGTAGAAGACAAGTGGATAAACCACTCTCAGAATGGTAAACCTTTTACTGCAGTGTATAAAGATGAATGGTTTTACCTATATTTTGAAATGGGATACCGATAAATATTCATTTAACAGAATCACTGCTAGCTAGTCTATCTTACAGATTTGTTTCATTAAAATTCACAACAGTATAAATCTATGAATCTTTAACTGTATTTGTACTTCCTTGAGAAGAGGCTGCACATTCTCTTCCAATCTTAATTATCTTTGTTCTGCCTAACTATGTAGCATTTTTATACTCAATTCTCTCATCACCTCAATTGACAAATTAAGTAAATAAAAAAGGCCCATGCTTTATTTTGATGTAATTACATTCACTGTATAAGACTTGAAAGAATGCTTAAAATTAATCAGTAAATTTATGCACAGAAAAAAAAAAGCAAACACAGATATTGAAATGTAGCAACACAACCAAAAAAAAAAATCACATAAATTAAAGAACAGTTTCTGTTTTCTCGGACATATTTCTCCACTGACTAAAAGCACTACAAAATATACTGTACATTACAGATTAGATCAGCCTAGCATTTGTCCCAGATTTTTTTTTTAATCTTCTGAATTCCTACTTGCAAATAAATGTTATTTTTTGTGATCCTTACAGACATTAATGAAGTTCCTATTGTAAATCTATAAAGAATTACCAACTGAAGTGTGCACTTTTTGTTTCATTGCAATAACTCAGTGCTGTGTGATTGCCTGGGTTAATGATGAAAAAGTCAAATATACTATCAGAGCTGATGGAAAAATCTATCACCAATCTGAAATTAAAATTCATCTGTGGTCAATAAGATTTAATATCCATGCAAGTGGCGCTGTAAAGAGTAAATGAATCAATGTCATCAATACATAATCAGTATGAAATATGATGTGAATAAAATTATGTGCAAGAGTCATACATCCACTCTTTTCTGGACCAGGGTGGAATGAACAGTCTCTTAACTCAGGGTTGACAGTAATTGTTACAAATTAGGCACAGCAGTTATCAAAATGCACTCACTTGCATAGCTTTAGGACTGATTAAGGAGATTAAAATACATCTAAAACGATCTAGTTTCAGAATTACAAGACAACTGTTGATCAGAAATTTTTTTTCTTCTTCTTCACTCTATGATTTGGACAGTCATTATTTACTCATTTAGCTAGAAACCAAAACTATCAACCACAAAGATACACAATCTCTAGTTCAGCTATTAGTGTTATGGAACGGTAAGAAAATAGCACTTTGGTTTTAAAATCTGAGTTGTGACACACAAAACAGGCACGAAAATACTTCTGAAAGAGTACCCCAGCATGCTTCCTCAACTAAAACCTTAATATTAAAATGAAATACATTAGTTTAGTCCAGAAACCTTCTCTTCACAAGACATTTATTTCCATATTAAAGGATCTAATTTTCCTGCCTCAGAAACCTGCTCTCCTGTAGCCCTTAATTTCAAGATTATAAAATAAAATACTTCTCTTTCTTAAAAGTTTATATTAATGTATGCTTTGTACATAAGGAGTTCAACACCTGTACAGATGCACGTGCCCAAACCAAAGTAAACTGACTCACCCTGTATGTCATATTTAAAAGGTTACCATTTTCTCTCCACACCCTGTGCCTAAATAACTTAAGTTCAGCTACTTAAAGGTCTCTGCAGGGGTAGGGAATGTCCACTATTAGAATGATGAAAAGAAACTGATCTTCATTTAGCTCTAAGAAAGCTTATTAGTAATTGTGGAGTATTCACCTTCTGGTCTGGCAGTAGTGGATTACTCTGAAGTGAATTCAAATGGCCATTGATGAGAGCTGTAGGTCTATCATGTTCACAAAATAAACTGCCATTGATGTAGTGAAACCGATCTCCGGGGACCAGGCGATTCCGGCAGGTAGAGCATGTAAAACACTGGAAAAGGAAAGAGACAGCAACTGAAACTACAGCACAAATTAAGTATGCTGCAGGTTTGAAAATTACACTTCAGACACTGCAAGTGCAGTTGAGATATGGAGCTGCTTGGTTTCTAGTATCTCCAAATATAGCATTAGTCCTACCTGTTGGGACTATGCAATACATAACTCAAGGAGAGAGCTTTACCGATTACGAGGGAACAAAGTTATGCACTAAGGAAAGCTTTATAATAGATACTCATTCTTCTAGTTATTATTTTGCATTCCATTAACAAGCACATGCAGGTTTTACACTAAAGAGGCACGGCAGTACTAATCAGCTACTAAAAACGAAAGAACACAGAAAAACCCCCTCACCTTAAGATGATAGACATTGCCCTGTGCCCTCATGACCAGCTCACTAGCGGGAATGGACTGTCCACAGGCACTGCAAGCACCACTATTTCCAAATAACCTGAAACAGAGGTGATGATGGTGAATAATTTAATACACAGAAGGCTCTGGGCATTTTTGCACCTCACTGCCATGGTTTATTACACGACTATTTTAGACTTCTGACCCTCGTCTTCCAACTTGCTTATGTTTCATAATATGAAAAAGTATATTTTTGTGTAACAACTGGTAGCTTCACCTCACCTTGGATGTGGTTACACAGGATTTAATCAGAAATATTGACTTACACCTCTAGAAACACAAACAATTCTGTACTACACACATTTTATCAGATTACTGGGTTCATCATAAAAAAAAGATACAATTCATGACTGGAGTTTAAATGCATTGTGTCCTTGAAATTATATGAAGAACTCTTTTGTACTTTAATCATATCTTGAGATATGAGTCATCAAAAGGGTTAAGAGGATTTGATTGTATATCTAAGAAGACATCATGCTCGGTGTATTGAAACTCCAGTAAACCTCCATCAGTGCAGAGTTTCCATTAGAAACTCTCTGCTATCCAGGTTGATATATAATGTGTATGGGTTAACCTTTTCAATCATGGTGTCAACACTTTAGATTTGCCTCTGCTCATCTCTTTCATCCTAACCTTCTCTCTCTCTTGATAATGAAATGCTTGCTCCAACTTCCCTCTATCTGCTCCTGAGTCCACAATTTAGATTACTTCATCTCTGCTAGCAACAAACTGAATGAAATTTCGATTTGAGCAGAAAGTAATTTACCGGGATCTGGACCCATTTGTCATCATATCTCTCTGGGTGTTTGCTGTATCACTGCAGTTTTCCTATGCAATCAAATGAGACCACAACATCTGCCATTGGGGGGGGCACACGCAGTGGGGGGAGGGGGGAATAGGCAGAACAGTGGTGAAGAAAAATATATACATAATTCTTCAAATCCATTTAAAGGCGCAACGCATCGATTCAAAATATAATACAATAATGATTATTGAGTTCTACTTTTATGGGCTGCATTAGCTAGAATTAGAAAAACCGTTATTTGCTTTTGCGTGAGTCTCTAATAGACACAAATATTTATAAAGACTACCACAATTCATTTCGCAATAAAAAAGGAAAGTGAACTAGCTGGCAGGGTCACAGACCCACTTTTCTGCACGATGTAAAAAACAGTAATAGGATTTACAAATTAGCGTATTGGTGTCATGATAAATATTAATATTTGCATCTCCTTCCTGTCCAAATAAAGTCATAAAATTCTGTTTGTGTCAACCTAGGACACGCATTACAACAGAATACCCGTAATCTGAATGATTGCAGTGTGCCTCTGTATAAAAATAATTGCTTTGAATTTTCAGAATCTGAGCTTGCAGAGGAGGCTTGTCATGTTCAAACTACTAATTTGCTGTCGCCACTTTATTGAAAATAGCCTGTAAGTTGTTATTAAATGTATCGACTGAACGACAGAGAGAGTAGTAAAACTGCCCCTTAAGATGGCTTTTAATAGGAAGCTGAGAAACAAATTTTGCAGCAGCATCGATTTGAAGAGTTCAATCAAAACTCCATTTCAAAACTAATTAGTCTGAGATCCACGACACATTGACACGTTCTTGCAGAATCACAGCGGTTACACAGGGAAAGCTGAACTAATACATTGTCAGGACCTCCCGCCAAAGGGACTAAACTATCTGGAAACTAGAAGTCCATTATTACGGCATCTTCCAAAGCAGGACCAGTTCCAAATAGTTACATGATACAGCAAGGTTACTTCGAAAGCACTGCAATATGCTTTTTTCTTCCTTCATCGTTACTAGTAACGAAGTTGGCACTAGAGAAGGTGCACGGGAAGGGCTGTGAGAAGAGGCAGAAAGGCACTGGTACATTTCTAAAGCAAAGACCCAACAATCCAGAGTAAGCGGGTGGCAGCAAGGGCATTGCTGGGTAGAAGGGCGAAGATGGACAGATGATGTCAGTTGTCCAGAAGAATCTGAACATGGTGAGCCGTCTCTCACAACCCCTCTCTTTCCTCCCCCCCATACAATTGCACCACCCAACTGAAAACACAGCTTTCAGAATGCTGATCTCATTGCACTACTTGTCTTCATTAAGCATTCATTTGTTATACCATTCTCTCTGAACTAGAGTGGTCGTACACCTTGAATGTCTGTGAATTCTAATAAATGGAGTCAAACTAATCCAGAAGCTTTCCACACATCTTAAGTTTTCCCCAGGCATGTTCCTCAAACAACTCTACTTTGGGAAGCCACTTCAGCTGAATCTTCTGCTAAAATTCCTAAAAGTTACTTACAAACTCAGAACAACTTTCCGCTGCTTATTAGTTTTTACCAAGAAAACTAAACTTATTTTTCCTTCTCTAATGTTATGAATGGTTTTGTTCTGTAATACCATTAACAGGAAAAAGGTTTTATCTTTTAAAAAAATGTTATTCCTCCTTACCAGTAACGGAAGTCTTTCACATTAACTATTCTTTACTGAAAAAGTTGTTTTGCATGGTTTCTGGGAAGCTGGAGAGCTAATTATCTAACCGGGGGGACTGTCCAGGACAGTATTTGATTTAAAAGGCTTGAGGCTTTAGGTGCTCAATTAAGTAGCTATCGGTCTCAGACTGGACTTTAATGGGCTCTTTTCTCTTTAACTGCAGCAATGGGTAGAGATACCCCAGGTCAGGCTAATTAAAGCCAGGGGACTCTTTAATTGTGATGACAGAATTGGTTTCAGTTTCCTCCTTGGGTCCTCAGTCCAAGAAGGTCATTAATATTTCAGCATTTGGGCAATGCAATCAATCACAAACATCAAGAGGTTCCCTGTACGGACAAGGCAGCTCTTCTACACTTAGCAGCATTTTACTGAGCCACCTTAAATTAACTACTGTGTGGTGCCAAGACAGCATTCCCCACACCCCCAAACGCTCCTGGTGTTTTTTGTTGGTGGGTTTTTTTCTGGTGGGGTTTTTTTCAGAACTTTCTGTAAGAGAGTGAGAATGAAAGCAGTAAGAAATCTTCTCAACCCAGTTTCTCATCTTGCTGCTCAAAATTCATCATCAGCAGAAACACATCTCTAGCAACTTGTACTAACAAAATAAGGTTCCACTGCTTTCCAAAATCGTGGACACAGATTTAAGCACTCTTGATTCTTGCATGACATGGTGCACATTTGTGTCCACATACATATATCCAAGACCTAGCAAAGAGAAATGCACATCCAGACCTACTGATCCAGAAGGAATCGGTGTTTTTGTACATTCCCCGCATTTAATCTAAATTCTGCACCAGCTATATTAAATGTAACAAAGAAAGGCAACACAGAAATTACGCCTGAAGCCAAGTCCATTAAAGGTACTTCAGAATAACTAGAGACCAAGCACCTTAAAAGCACCAGAAGCTATTGATACTTAAAAGGGGGGCTGTGCATAATGGCAAGTGCTGCATTAGAGAAGAGGAAGAAAAAAAACAGAGAAAAAAAAACCCAGCCAAATTACGCTTGGTTAATTCAGAGTAACAGATCTGCCCCCAAGTGAATTGGAGGCCTTGAATTAATTCTGTTATGACAAATCAAGATAAACGTTCCCCCTAAATTGCATGCGATTTAATTAATTTTTGAGATCCTGTTTTTTTTTTTTTTCCTAGCTAATAGTTCACATGCTCCTGTGCTGTCATTGTGCTTGAGTGGGCAGACTTCAAAGTGATATTAAATAACCAACTATTAGATTTACCTAGCACGTCCTATTGGAAAAGTGCCATTTAATTACCTAGCCTGTTCAATTAAAGGGACAGCATTCCCTGAATATAGCAGCTTGCCGCTGATTACCAGGGAAATGAACTGGCTGCCCGGCGGCCCCCTCCGCGGCACGGCCTCACTGCGGCGCGGCCGAGCCCGGCCGCCCCGCACCCCCGGGGCTGCGCCCCC
>VZTD01004446.1:1899-13536 GCA_013397725.1 Rhagologus leucostigma
TCCCTTCCTCCCTCCTCCCTCCCTCTCCTTTCCTCTCTCCCTTCTTTCCCTCCCCTTCTCTCTCTCACTCTCCTGCATTCACGGATGGCACAGCGAGCCGCTGTGTATTTATGTACATAATAAGGCAGCTCGTCCCCTGCACTTCATTTGCATCATTACAATATCTGTACAAGCACATCACATTGTCTGTTGCTTGCACCTTTTGTTACGGTTGCTGTCACAGTCTACGCGACTTGACTTTCATATTTTAAATGAATTGATATTATACCAACAACACGCACTCACAGCCCAGGCGCTGGGAAACGGGGCTCCGGCGCTTCGGGTGCCGCAGCCCCAGCCTCTCCCGAGCCGCTCGCTTCTTCCTCGGATCCCGAGGAAGGTGGGCTGGGGGGAGCCGCTTCGTAGGATCAATTATTCCTATAAATTACTCTCATTCGTACTAATTTTGTTTCCACTCTCTAGTGAAGGGAATGCTTTGGGGGTCTTGGATTTTTTTTTTTCCACTGACCAGCCTGGCTTTTGTGTAACATCGTGTTTCTTCTCACACCTCTCCCTTCCAAATTCAGCCTTTCGGGCTATGCACCTGCACGTAAGTGAGGCAGCGGAGAAGCTGGAAGAGGCACAAGCAGATATTACGGGACGAGTCGTCGTTATAGCTAGGAAAGAGACGGTAAAATACGTATTCCGTAGGGCGCTAATAAATCCAGCCAGAACGAATGTTTTCGGAAATGTTTGCGCGCCCCAGCCCTGGCTTGGCAGTCCTCACCTGCTGGGTATTTTCCTGCCGGTGCGTGTGTGTGCGGGGCTGGGGGCTTCCCTCGCCGAGCGCCCACTGCCTGGGTGCGGTGACGGGCGCCGGGGCCGCGGGGGCCGCGTCGAGGCGGCTCGGGGGGCGCGGCGCGATTCTCCAGAGAGGGGGACAGGCGGG
This sequence comes from Rhagologus leucostigma, assembly GCA_013397725.1. NCBI lineage: Eukaryota > Metazoa > Chordata > Aves > Passeriformes > Rhagologus > Rhagologus leucostigma. Next base: position 2,828 of record VZTD01004446.1, read on the forward strand.
ACCCCCGCCCGAGGCTGCAGAAAAACCATATTAATGCAGACACAAAGGCCGGACCGTCCGGCGGGGGCCCTGCGGGAGGTGGGGGAACGAAATACGGTTCGGGAAGGGAAGGAGAAAAGTTTCGCGGGAGAGGAATTATCATCATAATGGAGGTAAAAATGTGAGCAGGGAAAAGAGGGGGGGGATCCTATTCTGCTGGCATTTTCTGTCTGTCTTTGTGATATGGTTCGGGGGAAAAAGGGTCCTTGATATGCGGCAGATAATTCTTATCAGCCCCACGCAGCCCATTTCCAAAGTAAGTGTTTTAATTACTCCTCCTGTATTACCCTTCATCCTCTGAGAGAAGATACATCACCAGATTTATGCAGGGGAAAAATACAAAAGAATGTGGTATTAAAATATATACATATATATATATCCTCTCTTTTTTCCCTTGTGCCCAGGAAGAGGGAGACGCTGTCGGCAGCCGCGTCCTGGGATCGCCCTGCACGGAACGACTCCAAAACGAGGAGCTGTCGCTCAGGCGGAAAAACTACGGGAAAAGTGGAGTTTGAAGGCTGCAGATTTTTCCTCAAGCAGGGACAGACAGGGGTGTGCGAGCCGAGGGCTCAGGAGGCTGAGACCGGAGCGCTGCCCACCCGCGGCTCACCGCGCTGTGCCTGCTCTGCAGCCGCGCTGTCCCGGGACAGCCGGGGTCACCCCTCCACGTGCCACCAGAGACTTCGGGGGTCGGAGGGGCAGGGAGTTGGGATTTTCCCCTCATGCCCGCTGGAAGAGAAGGATGTTTTTCTTTCCTGTTAAGCTTTCGTACTAAAGATGTCATCTGAAAGTCTGGGAGGAAGAGGGGACTGTGCTCTGCTCTCTTCCACGGTAACAACCATATTCTGCATATTGAAAAATATGATAGACAGTGGGGAAAGCTTTCCTCCCCCACTTAAAAAAAAAAAAAAAAAAAAAAAAAAAAAAAAAAAAAAAAAAAAAAAAAAAAAGAAAAAAAAAAAAAAAAGAACCAACCTTTTCAATATTGATTCAACAAAAAAAGAGGGAGAGAATTTAAAAAGAGAAGAAGCAGCACCAGCAGCAAGGAGAATATAGGCTCAGCAGCTCTCCAGGTTCGCTTCCTTATTATTACTATCCAGGGGTAATTTTTCATCTCTGCTAGCTAATCTTTGTTCCTTGTGAAGATAATGAATAGCCCAATCCTTATCTCCTGGGCTCCTGGAGGCTGCTGGAGAATGGGGTTGAACAGGGTTGAAAATTGGTTCCAAAGTGCTGCTGAATAAATGGTGTTCCTTATCTCTCGCTTCCAGATTATCGGAACCCTTTCAAAACTCACACAACAAATACAGCCACCGCATCTAATGCATCATTTACCAGAGCAGATCTCCGCGTTTGATCGGCAGATAGGCAAAATCTATGTATTCCTTGCTTTACTTAGTATGCATGGATGCGGGGCTGCTATGCATGAGGGGTGCCCCCGGCCGGGCCTGGGACACCCCCGAGGCTCTTCGCACACGCGGGTCTTTGCTGTGGATTCCGTGGGGTGACAAGAGGGTGCCCTGCCCATCCCCGATCCAGGGGAGCAGGGTGGGACAGCAGCTCGCCGTGCGGGGTGCTGCCGCGCAGCCTGCTTGGAAATTTGGGGTTGCTCTGCTGAGGTACCGGTGGATTTGCAGGGAAGGGTGAAGAGTTGTGAACATCACCCTGGGCACTCAGGCACCTGCTCGCACTCGCACTCACTCCTGCACGCACAGCCACCTTCACCTGCATCCATGGGCAGTCACTGCTTCAGGAGTGATGAGCCCCGTGTATGTGGAAGCACCTCTGTCCCCATCCAGACAGCCACCTCCAGGCTCAGCTGTGTCCCAGCCCTGCCCCAGCCCTCAGCAGTCTCAGGGTCCAGCTGGGTCAATCTAGTAAAAACTCCCAGTGCTCCCCCCAGCTTGTTCCCCCCAAACCCTGGCCATGGAGTCTTGCCAGTCCCTTGGGTCCCCCATGGGCTGGGCTGGCTTCCAGCCCTCACTGTCAGTGCTGGGTGATTCCTCCACATCCCAGCCACAGGCAGAACAGGGCACCTGGGGCAGCCCAAATTTGGGAAGCAATTGGTCATCCTGGGGGACAAAAAACAAACCTTATAGAGAGGGAGTTCTTTGCTCCTTGAGTTAGTGTGAAGTCTGTCCCTTCCAGCTCAGGGCAGTATCAGGTTTTCCTTCCTTTCTTTCTCTCTTTCTCTACTTCTCTCTTTATTTCTTATTTCTTATTCTCTCCTTTTTTTCCCCCCCTTTTTTTTCCCTCCCAAAACCTATCTATATAACAGTAAATGCCTCCCAGTCTGGCTGTGCAGCCCCCAGCTCCAGAACAGGAGATTCCCCCAACCCAGAGCCAGGGACAGATGTCCCTTCGGCTCTCACCCAACCCTTTTTCTCTGGCAGCACCTGAGCCTGTGCCCAGATACCAGACAACAAAACATTTTATTCTGCACCACTGCAGCACATCACATTTCACTAGCGCTGCCCTGGACCCCCAGCCCAGGGGGACAGGAAGATTCTGGGTTGGGGACAGGACACCCACAGTCTCCCGGTCCCCTCTGCCTGTCCAGCAAAGCTCATCTCGTCCCTGCCTGGAAAGAGAGAGAAACTTTCATGGGAAGTTGCAGGCAAGCAGCAGCCCCTGCCCGCGCTTGGGAGTTTTGCAAATGTTCAACTTGTACTAATTTTTTTATGGCTGTATTCACAGTTGTTCTCTGTAAAAAATGGACCTGTGTTAGTTTATTAATAACCTAAACATTACGTATTAAAGACCTATGAGTGACACAAGATGACAAAAAGCTGTATTTTTCCAATATACACAAGCACACATTTAATAACCTTCTATTGCATCTCAGCTAGGCCTTCTCTCTGATGGTTCCCATGGCAACTGAGATAAAAAAGCAGCCATTTTCCATATCTCTATGAAAGTCTATTATATTGCAGGATTAGTTCATCTTCTGCTAAGGTCAAACACAAAGTCATACAACCTGAAATATTTAGAATCCATGTACATTCATTTTTTTATATGCCCTTTCATTTTCCACAAAAGACTGGGCTCCTCTGAGGTTTTATTCCCCAGAAAATGCTAAGCAAAGCAATAAAAAAATCATGATTAGCAGCTGATGAAAAGTTCAATTGTTTTTTTTTTTTTTTTTTTTTTTTTTTTTTTTTTTTTTCTCTTTTTTTTTTTTTCCCTTAAAAAAAAAAAACCCACTATTGTTGGGCAGATAGTGCCTTCCCCATTTATCTCTATCAGCAGCCGTGATTGCAGCCGATACCGGCCGCCTAATTGGGCTGGGAGCGATTCGCAGGCGGACGGCGGCACCTTCTGGCAGCGGCGGGTGCGACGCGGCGGAGCCGGGGGAGCCGGGGCCGCCCCCGCTCAGCATCCCCCGGCCGCGGGCCGGCGGGGACCGAGGCAGGAGCCGGGCTCGCCCGGGGGTCCGCACGGTCGCCACGGGGGTACCCCAGGGGCGCGCCCCGGGACGGCACCGCTCAACTCTGCGCGGGATCGTAACAATTAATGGAATCCCGCGGCGGGCTTGCGCACACAAGAGTCTGCATCTGCTTTTTTCCTGCGGTGATTAAACATTTTTATTTAGTAGCGCGGCTTCCCAAAGCCTTTCACCTGCAAGTTTTGGCTATTGCACGCTTGCAGGAAAAAAAATAAAAGTGTTGTGCACATCGGAGTGGCTCCCGCGAGCCCTGATCTCCGGCGTGGTGCGGAACAGCAAAGTCACTTTTCTCTTTTTATGAAGGAGTTGGCAACGTAATTCAACCCGGTCTTGGTGACACCTCGAAATGCAATAAAATAGAACCTGGGCAGCCTTCAGACAGTCTGAATGGTGACAAACACGTTGTCACCCGTGCCATGAAGAACTACAGCTCACTCTTTTTCCAAGGTCACTCCTGGAAACCTGGGAAATCAGGGGAGAGAATCTGTGCGTGTGGCCATTCACACTTGTGGCTTTGTTCACAGATACATGCTGCAACGTGACATTTATTCCAGCCCCTTTTAATGTGGAAAAACAGACACTCTGGAAATACGTGGAAATGGGGAGAAGCTCGAGAGCAGCAAAAGGAGGGCAGGATTGTTTTTTCTCCTTTTCCCCATCCCTCCATCCCCAGGAGGCCCCACAGGGGCGTCCCAGCAGCCCCAACCATTCTGTTGGAACAGCTCAGGGTGGGCCAGGTGGGGGGTTTAGCAGGGATGGTGTATCCCAGTGTATCCCCGGAGATGATCTGCACCTGCTGCAGAGAGGTGGAATGGGCCTGGGAGATAGGAGCTGGTGTGGGCAAAGCCAAACCCCAGCCTGACCCTCTGTTCCCCCACTGCTGCAGCGTCCCCCAGCCTGGGTGAGGACTCAGAGGTGTTGCCAGAGGTCGGCAGGTGCTCAAGGGTGTTTTCAATAAACTGTTTGCAGGAGAGGTTGCACAGCAGTGGGCAGAGCCATGCCCATCTCCTGAAAACAGGGAGCAGCCCCTGCTCCCAGCAGCACGCCTGGGAGGGGGATGCCACGGTGGCTTCCCCAGCTGGGGACCCATAAAAACCAACACCTACACCTTGCCCTTCCCTTCCTTTGCTCTCTGCTTCCTTCTGCTCCTTTGTGGGGAGGGCAGACGGCTGCATTTTTAGGGCTAATACAAATATATGTATTTTTAAACTTTGGATCCTGGGATTTGGATGCTTGGTGGTTTGGTTTGGGTTTTGTTGGTTTTTTTTTTAAGGTGGCTCTATTTTTAGTCTCAAGGGTTGAACTAAAGAGAAGAAGGCTGAAAATGTGCCCTGAGCTGAACAATTGAAGGGGGTGTTTAGAGCATCACCAAACACAGGTGGGTTTCTTTTTTAAGTCTTGTGGTTTCTTTTCTCCCCTTCTTCATCCTTGCCATCCTGGTCAGCAGCTGTCATGGTGGTTGCACACCTGAGGTCTGCAGTCCTGAGAAAGCCTGTAAAAATCTGGGAGTAATTGTGTCCTTCAGCTAAAAGAAGGTGTTTCCTCGCCTAGGGTGTTACCACCCTCTTCTTGGGGTAGTGGTGTTGGTCTTTTCTCACAGCTCTGGCTCTCTTGTGATATCAGGTAGGGGCTGAGCTGCCCCTGTGCCGGCAGTGTGGGTGTTATGGAGGAGCTGTGACAGAGCTCACTGTGAGCATTCCTGTCCTCCAGCAAGTGGGGATGTTTGTGTGCTGGCGGCCACTGGGGCTGCTGGGAACTGGAACTGTGCTGGGTACCATGCTGAGTGCTCTTCAAACCCAGCAAAAATGGAGAAAACAAACAAGTCTCCTTTGGGCAGCAAATATTTAGATTATTTCCAGTGGCCAGTTAGTGCTGGGGGAGCCTGGAGGATGTGGGGCTGCTGCCTCTTTCCAGGAGCAGGGTGGCTGTTCATGCTGGGAAAAAGGGGCTCCTTCCAGCCCTGGGGGCTTGGGGAGCTGGCAGTGCCACCAAGGGGGTGCTCTCTGCTCCCCTCCCCGGTGAGCCAAATGCCAGGTGGTTCATTCAGGGCCGTGGTGAAATGCCCCAGTTTGGCCCCTGGTTGTTTTTCTGTCTCTCAGTGACATCTGGTGCATTGCTGCGAGTTCCCAGAAAGAGGCCCTGATGGAGGATGTCAGGGTAGGAAGAAAGGAGCTGACCTCGCTATTAAAAGGCAACAGAAATGGAAATGTTTCAGGCTGTTTCTAGCAGACAGGTCTGGGAAGAAAATCTCCTTGCTCTGTTCCATCAGGCCCTCGTGGGCAGCTTTTCTCTGCTAATTGTTCACTTGATGCTGCACTGGAGATGCTTAATTTATCCTTGTCCCCATTGCTGTGCCTGAGAAGATCTTGTGGAGTTTGAGAGAGNGCTTGATGCTGCACTGGAGATGCATTGCTGTGCCTGAAAAGATCTTGTGGAGTTTGAGAGAGATTTAAGTCCTACTGATCCCCCATGACTTTGTACATTTCTGGTCTTAGAGTGACACCAACAGCCCTGATGCTCTTAGATCAAAGATGCTGGTCTCAAATGGGAAGAGTTTGGGCCCCGATCCTGATCTGAGTCCTAAGAAACCCTGTTGAATCCAGCTCAGCAACCCCAGCAACATCTCTTTAAAGAGGGAATTTCTTGCAAATCTCTGATCCCTGCTCTGAGCAGGATCCTATGGAGGAAGGAAACCTTGCCATTGTATGGCTGCTCCTCGTGATGTGGGAGAAGTCGAGTAATTATTGAGATTAGCGAGAATAAGATTTGCTTACAGTTTGAGATGAATGAATGTTTTAAACCCTCTTGGCTTTTTTGGCTGAAATCAGATGTGGCATCAGTGTAACATCTGTATCCATTATCTGGGGAGTGGAAGACTAACCTTTCTTGATGCAAGGCGTGAACTTGATTTAAAAGGGCTTTCCTTCAATTTTATTCCCCAGTGCTGAGTGATCCTGCTGGGTGATGCTGTGGGGGAGCAGGGGCTGCTCTGCCTGCCTGGAAGGGGCGGGGAGGGAGGACAGTGTGATAGGCTGTGCTGGGTGTTTGGAGAATGACGAGAGCAGCACGTGTGAAATGTGACTGGGGGTCGGCCTCTGTGCTAGAGGACAGTGTGGGTATGGTGGCAGCACAGTGACAACAGGCAGCCATTGGGATTGAGATGCACAGATAGTCCCTGCTGGCCACAGAGCCATCATCTCCCTGCTTCAGTCTCCTCTGGGCTCTTGTCCGCTGAGCTGCAGCTGACAGCCTGTCTCCAAAAACCTGAACAGTGCATCAGCAGCAAAGGCATAAATCATCCCAGGTGCCACCTACCTGTGCCCCCGCGCTTGGTGCACAACAGGGAGCTCGGGCTTTGCCCTGGGAAGCACAGGGCCCGGAGTGAGCTGACAGCCAGCACTGGCCCACAGTGTGGGTGGTGCAGGGGGCTTGGTAGCAGCCACCAGAGCCAAGGATTTAGGTGAGTATGGCCAGGAGCACAGGCAGCTGCTCTTGACTTCAGCCACAGTGCTTCTGTTGTTCAGACCAAAGTTTTCCAGCTACTGCCTGTGGACGTGCGAGCGGTGCTGCCAACAGCTTCTCACCAAGACCAGAGCAGTGGGAAGCATCAATAAAGCAGCTTCCAGAAGCTGTGGGCACAGAGCAGGGACAGCCAAAGGCTTCTGAGCTCTGCCTTCAAACGCTTTTTGATGATGAAAGTGCCTCTTGTGAAATGTCATCATGAGCTTTGTGATGCTGAGAATGGGTGGGCAAAGCCTGGGCTAGCAGCCTGTGCTGCTGTGGCAGTGGCCAAGGTTGGGCAGTGAGGTCAGTGTGCCCCAAATGGAGAAGACTGATGTGCCCAGCGCAGGAGCCCAGGGGTGGGCTCTCCTGGGGGATTTCTCCATCCTCAGTGCATTTAATCTGTATTGGGGTGAAAGCATCAGCTTCACCACCGTTTTCACTTGGCATGTTGGTCTTGGTCTGTTCTTACTTAACAGTGACAAATCCCTGAGCAGAAGAGCACCTAATGACTTTGTTTTCCATTCTACAGAGAGGGGAGATGGCATTTAAGAGAGCCCAGGAGCCTTTCACCACCTCAGGGGCCTGGCCTAGGGCTTGTTGGAATAAATCAGCCTGGCATGTCTCTGCCTGTCCTTGCAAAGTGAACCCCGTGTGTGTTGGAAGGAGGTTTCGTTTGCTGGGCCAGGAAAAGTGGAACACAATCTGAGAGCAGGGCAGGGGCCCAGCTCACCTGCCACACTCAGGCAAGTGGCACTTGAAGGGGCAGAGCTTCATCCCTCAAAGCCCCTGCACATCTGAGCCACTCGAAGTGTGTTGCTCCAGCCCCGCGCAGGCACCAGTCAGGTCGGTGGGTGGATGCAATGTCCATAACTAGAGAGTCTCCAGGAAGGTCCTCTCCCCTTCAGAGACTAAGCGAGCTGATGCTGGGAGGCAGAGCACACTGCCTTTGACTGTGGTGGGCTCTTAAGACCTGCTGGAGCATCTGGTTGAGCCACTGTTGGGGACAGGATATGGCAGCAGGGGCTGTTGGAGCTGCTCCACCGGCCGGTTCCTGTGCTGTGTGGACGTGTAATGCACACCAGCACGGTATGCGCTGCGCGGAGTGTGTGACTGGGGACGCAGTATTTATTTAGGTGGTGAAGGTGAAATGAATCTCTGCCATTTCCCTTTGGGCTGAATCTTTACCTGCTCTCCCAGCTGAAAGCCAACACTGCTTCTCTGCACCACGGGAACCTCCTCCCGGCTCAGTGGGATGTTTCCTGGATTTTGGGAGTAAAGCCCTTTTCCCCTCCACACCCCCTAATGCCAACACTCACTCCCCCTTCACCCTTCTCACTCACTTTTGCCTTCATTTCCACAGGCTGGTGGGGCTGCCACTGCTCTGCCGCTTTCCCTTGTTTTTCCCAACTGTTTTGGAGCCCAGTGGGTGGCTTGGGACNGCCCTTTCCGCTGCAACAGGCTCATCACCACCGAGTCACCTCGCTGCAGTAACTGCAGATCCTTCTGGATGACGACGCTTGATGCTCTGGAGGAGGCAGCCAGGCTGCTGCTCTTCCCTGGCATGCACAGAGAGCAATGGCACTGGGATGGGTGGAGCCACTGGGAGCATCCTTTAAAGCAACGCTTTCTGTAACCTGTTGATCTCAACCCTTGCCTGCTGGGCTGTTCTCAAGGCTCCTAAACAAAGCCCATCCTTCATTAGGTAATGTGGCTACATTTTTTTCAGAATTGGGGGTTTTCTTCATAAATCACTTTTTTTCACCAAACTAAGAGAGGAAGAGAAGGGGAGGAAGGGAAATCCCCCAGCTCTTGTCTTGGTGGCTTGTCATGCCTGCCTTTAATTGACAGACCTTGTTATTAATGTTTTCCAGCCGCCTCTCATCCAGGGCTCAAACCTCCCTTTTAAAGCCCTGTCATGTTAAAAATTGACATGTGTTGACTTTGGCCTGGGAGAAGCCAGGCCCTGGCTGTAGGTAGGAACTGCATGTGTTTAGTCTGGCTTACATTTTATTTTCCCCTTTCATCAAATTAGTTCAGCTGTATTTTTTTTTTCTGAAGGAACGAAAAGAAAAGAAAAACTGTTTGACAATCTGAGGCTGTGGGTTAGAATTGCAGCATTGCATTAAAACAACAAAAAATAGCTTACAAATGTGGGCTGCGTCAGGCTGGGTGGAGACGGGGCCACTGGAGCAGGGCTGGGAAAAGCTGCTGCAAGTAAACACTATCTCTGAGGAGGCACAGAGATTCCTCCTGCAACCCCTCAGCCCTGGCTGCTTGTCTGATTTACACCAGTTGAGCTTGTTGCATTCAGCCTTTCTAAAATTAGTGCTGTCCTAAATGCACCAGGTTTATTCTCCCCTTCTCCTCGCTCAGCCCAGTTAGCAGTCTTGCTGTGGGTACCTCAGTTCTCCACCCTAAAGCTCAGCCAGGGATGTGCTGCAGGCCCATAGAGTGACCACCAGGCTGGAAAGCCAAGAAAATCCTGCTTCTTGCCCACTAAATATCTGGGGTTAGGGACTGTGTGGCACATTTCATTGGGATAGCAATAAAGATCCAGACTGCATCCATCAGGGATGCTCCTGTCTCTGAATGTGGAGTGGAGGAGTTCCCAGACACTGGGGAGAGCATGTCCTGCCCCTGCTGTCGTTTTTACCTAAACTTTAATGCCTCACTGTGGGAGGCATTTGGTTCCCTCTTCCTGGATTTCCCCAGGTGCTTCAGAGTTAAATACACCCGAAATGTCCATGGGGTTCATTTAACATGTAGGATGTCTCCCCAGCCCCAAGTCACTGAGGACCAGGGAAGAGCCAGGTCCTGTTTTGGTGCCAAGTGGAAAGAAATACCTGAAGCTTCAGGGAGTTACTAATGTGCTCATGTCACCGTCCTGCCCACGCTGAATCCAACCCTGCTCTGCCCGCGGCAGATGAGATGCCAGCCTGGGGCTGGGAACAGTGAGGGGGGGAAACCCCAGGAGGGGCTGCCAAGAGGTTCCATGGGGGTAACAGGGAACACTGCTCTCACCCCTACAGTGGCGTGTCCCCACGCCCACATCAGGGTTCCTTCCGTGAAGCCTCTGGTGCTCAGCACCTCCTGTTTGGTTGATGCCTCGTGCATGCAGAGCTGGTGTTGCTTCTGCAAGGAATGACTGCCCTATCACACCCAAACAGCACAAGCGAAGTGGAAAATAAGCAGAGAAGGATCCTCCTTTGCCCCAGGGCATGTTGCAGACAAGCCATCTTTGCCTCCTGAGAGGTCTTGCAGGTGGGTGCTGGTTTAGCATCTCCCCTTTTAGCAACTCCCATGCATCTCCTTTCTTCCTGTATCTTGTGGTGGTGTTTCTGTGCACCCCATCAAGCAGCCCTGTATCCTCAGTGCCCACCAAAACTGTGCCACACCCACCATTCCTGGCAGTCCCAGGCCCCCCAGCCTGGATTATCTCCCCATTTTTTGTCTGTATGGGCAAACAAGGAGAGGTCCCATGTGAGATGCTGGCTGCCCCACAGGTGCCACTGCCAACTGGGGGACCTGAAGGGTTCCTGCCTCCCTGATGGACCCATAAAAAACAGACGCACCCAGGGAATTGTGAAGAGATTTGGCACCAAGGCCTCTTCTCCCCACAGCCCCAGTCCCTTTCCGAAGGGCCCGTCTGGGCAGCGTGCCCATACACACGAGGACTCGACTCCTCATCGGGGGGGGGGGGCGGAAATATTTTTTAACAGTT
>VZTD01004446.1:13572-50265 GCA_013397725.1 Rhagologus leucostigma
TCCCCACAGGGGGGGGGGGGGCTGAAATATTTTCTAACAGTTACTTTTGTAACATTAGTGAAATCAAAGCAAAACGTGTCAAAATTCCCATTAAGACACATTTAACTTCCCTTGTTCCAAGACAAAGTGCCTTTGCCTGGAGGCAGTTTTTGGGTTTGCTGCACGGCCGTGGGAGACTATTGGATTACAGGCAGCACCGAGCCAGAGTTTGCTTTCTTCAGGGTAAAGGCTTTTCCTAATCAGGATCAGTTTAATTCTGTTATCTGAATTATTAGCTTGGCTCTGTGTCTGGCCTGTGCAGGAAGGAGATGAGGGAAAGGAGACTGTTGCTGGAGGAGGGGAGGGGAGAGGGTCTGAGCCCCAAAGGGCAGAGTCTCTGCCTGCCTGGGACCTGCTGTATGCACTACAAAAACTCTGTGTTCATGTTGCAGACGATGATGGATGGTGGAATATGTGAAGGCCTCCAAGGGCTCAAAGGCTTTGCAGCTCCAGGTTAAGGCTCATTGTCTGGCTCTGCCATAGGTGAGCATCAATCTGATTTAGTGGTGGGGAAACTGAGGCACGGGGCAGCAATCAGGAATGTGGAGCTAAGCCGCCCTCACCTGTAGAGATGTAAGATGAATTCTTCGTTAAGTGGAGGAGACAGCAAAATCCCTTCTTTCCTTCTGGAAAAAAACAGCATCTCTGCAGCCTGGCTCATGTGTCAGGGGAGAATGTTTGGGCCTTACCACATCCTTGCTTTGAAAAGGATACTTTTTTCCCCTTCCTTTTTTTTCTTTCCTTTTTTTTTTTTTCTCCTGGGAGTGAGGGTGTGTACGGAAATTTGAAGGGAGTGTTTTCCATGTTATTCCTCCAATGTCCTCACTCTGCGTGTCACAGGTTCTGTCTGGTCCCCACTCCCTACTGGATCTGGATGCTCGTGCTTGAGACAACCACAGTTACACTGCTTTGAGCCCAGGTCTCCAAGGGAGCATTTTGGCTGTCAAACCTGCTCAGAGGGCAGCAGCAGCAGCAACAAATAACATGTTGGGTACTCCTGGTGGCATCATAAGGAGAGTGGGATGGGAAATGTAAGCGTGGTGGTACTGGGAAGGGCTGGCCCTGGATGAAGGGTCTGGGCAATGCATCCTGAGTGGCCAGGGAGTGAGGTTTGTGTTATCTGTGCCTCTGAACGGGATGAAACCAGGCTGGACTGAGGCATCAAAGGAAAGGTGGAGCTTGCTCATGTGGGGAGCAGCCAGATTTGCTGCCTGAGTGTTCCCAGGGTAACAGGTCCCAAGATGAGGGTAAAGTTGCTACCATGAGGATGATCCCAGTTTTTTTCACCCAAGCAATTCAGGGGAGAGGGGAGCCTCACTTCAGCCCATGAGCTGGACACCCGCTTGTCCAAAGGTGGCACCAAGACACTGAAGATGAGAGGGCACAGGTGGTGTGGTCAGGACTGGCCAGGTCATCAAGGCAGCACTGGGGCAGCTGAGACTTACAGGAGTATGCCAGGACTCCAGTGCATCTGATTTAAGACGTAGTTCATGAGACTTTCCCCAACCCACAGCAGTGAGACACCTCTGCTTAATAAAGTCTCTGCTCTTTGATTACACTCAGGCCATGGTTTTTCCAAGGTCTGAGCCCAGGCAGGACTGAGGGTGTGTCTTGGCAGAGCTGTGGTATATGGATGAGCTGCAGAAGACTTGGGGAGCCCTTAGCACATCTACCACTCAGTTGTGTCTTACTGGGTTTCAATAAGGTTTCCTTAGCACCCATGAAAAAACCCAAGAAAGACTCGCTGGTACATGAAGAGTCTCCTACCCATTAGATTTGGGGACAAAAGAGCTGCTTGTTCTCTTGGCAGTGGGAGCAGGGAGATCCAGCACAAGGCAGGGGAGTGATGTGAACAGCACCAGTTCTCATCAGTGATGGGGAACCTGTGACTGGACCCATACTGGTCAGCATTTAGGGGTCCCACACAGGGCAGAGCTCAGCTCCAAGGAGATGGAGGCACTGCCATGAAGTTTTCAGCTTTGTTATTTGCTGGCATAATCAATCTTTTGCAAGAGATGCTCTCTGCTCAGCTTTCTGACATTATCTCATCCCCACTGTCAAGTGCAGGCTGAAAAAATGTCCCAGCACTTTAATTTTCAGCCACTTAAACTCTGAGCATCTTTGAAGCCTTGGCTCCGTGCTTGCCTCTGCATCCACATCTCCTTGCTGATGAGAAGATGTTGCACAGGGAAGTCAGCCCCTGTCTTTGATGTCCTGTCCCTGTAGGGTGCTCTTGTCCCCATGGCCTGCTTTGGTCTATCAAGTCTTACAGGTTCACTGTGTCAGAGATCACCTCTTCCCTCCTAAGGGAAGCTGATGGTTTCATGTCTGAGTCCAGGAACACAGCGATCCTGAAGTTCCCTTTGCTTGGCCTCCTTAACCTGATGGAATCAACAGGCTGGCTCTTTTGCTGGGCCCGAATTTTTTCCAAAGAAGGTAATTTTGTGGCGGTTTTGCTGTGGGGTGTGCTAGCTTGCATTTGTGATTGTGCTGTGAATTTTAAGATTGTTGAGGGTTTTGAAGTGTGGTGCTGATGTGCGGCTTGATGTTGAGAACCAGTGTTACTTTGGGTCACTGCTGGGGGCTTCTGTCGTGGAGCTCTGATGTCCCAGATACGTGTGGTACCAGCTAGGCTAGTGTCAATTTGAACATCTTCTCCAACATCCTCCAGTCCAGTCATGTATCCTGAAGTCCTTTCTCCTCTTCTGGAAAGAGGCCAAGAAGATGGGAGATGGCATGAGCTCGAGTCATGGCAGCTTTCACACTCTGGCATGAGCTGCTGAACCCAGATGACAAGGATGGCACTTCCAGGGCCATCAGCTGGGACAGCCCACAGCCACCCTCAGCAGCTGCCCAACGTCTCCCCCACCCTTCAGCAGCGCTTCTTCCCCAGGGAGGCTGGTGCTCAAGCCCTGCCCTGCAGCTACTCCTGGTGAGTGCAGCCTTCGTCTGCAGTTCCTGTCCGGGCGTCTCATGGTGCGCTGCTACCCACCTATGGGAAAGGGACCTTCTCCCAGCCGGGGGTGGGCAGAGCTCTGAGCAAGCCTGCTGGGCTGTTGTGCCTCCAAAGCTGGCTGGTGCCGGCCTCTCTCACCCCAGGGTGCCTCACCAAAATAGCTGCTATGGAAAGAGGTTTGTTGACTTTTTTCTTTTCCTTTTCTTTTTCTTTTTTTCTTCCTGTGCTCAAACTTCCCCAGACCTCCTCAGGAGACCCTGGCATATCATCCTACAGATGTGGCATAGAAGCTTTGGTTGCAAAATATATCCGGCATGGCAGTTGGCAGTGTTGTGCAATCTCCATCAACTTACGGAAACCACTGTGAGATACTCTTAAAGAGGGACTCCAGCCCCATCCATCACTCCCGCCGCAGTCACGTGTCCCGCTGTCAGGCAGAAGGGCACAGGCAGCACAAGGGCTGTAGGCACCAGGAGAGCTTTCCCTCACAGTGGGTGCTCTTGTGCAGGGCTGGATGGGATGTGAGCCCTCCTCCGGCACCCTTTGCTTTTCAGACCTTCTCTGTTGCGTTGCCACCAGTATCCTACTGTTAGATATTCTCCTCCAGCATCTGTCACTGCTGCTGGTTTCATACCAGCGGTCAAAATGTGCGTGGTTGTGAATGGCCATGGAAAGCTCAACAGTGAGACATGGCAGAGATGATGGTTATAGAAGCCCTGAGAGGCCAGATGTGGGATGGCAACAGGAAAGCTGCTGTTCAGATCCCAAGTTTCCTTTTTCTTAACCCAGCAGAGACCTTCCCGCTGGCTGCATGCCCAGCTGTCCCCTGTGGCAGTCAGTGCAGTGTGCTGGGCAGGCGATAGGGCACCTTCCTCCCAGAGATCCATCCTGATTCTCTGTTCTCTGGGGGCTCTCACTAAATGGCCTCTCAAATAAGCGGGGCCTTGGCTGCCAGAGGGCACTTGTGCAACAACCTGGCTCACCTGGATTGCCAGGAACGTGAGCATGGACTGGTAACCTTCAGCCATGGGCAGGCTTGGGCAGTGGGCTGCAGCACACAGGTCTCACCACCTTTACCCATCCCTGTCCTTGGGGCACCTTCCTCACCACTGCCAAGGGCTGTGGCAGGCATGGCAGAGCACTGGGGAGGGACACGGTGCTGGTGCGAGTGGCCGCCGCTTGCCCTTCGCTGCTGAGCCCTGCTCAACATGGCCAGCTCTTAATCACCATGGTTGTACTGCTGGCACCTCCTGGCCCAGCTCGCTCTCTCCTCCTGAGCTGCCTCTCTCCCTTCTCTCTCTCTCCGCAGGCATATTAAATCACCGAGGTCTGCCCAGGAGAAATTGCTGCTGCTCCATTACCCTGCTGTCAGCATCCACCGCACTTGTGAGAATCAGGCTCCACATCAGAAAATAATAAAGGCAGTATTATGAGCAGAGGGGAGAGGAGATTAAAAAACCTGTTTAAAGAGCCTTCTGGTCCCCATGCTGTTTATTGCACTTCATGACTTTGGGTTATTTTTGCTGTCACTGAAGTTGGAATTGAAGTTGGACTTTAAATTTTCCCCTGATCATCAAGTGACGGGTTTGTAATTTCCCTATGGCTCCGAGGATTAAAATAGGCTGTTTTTAAAAATACCTGTTGCTCCCCAAGATCAGCCAGGGATACTTTCTTTGCTAGTTGGAGTGCTAATTAAATCTGTTATTTAGCCCAACCGCAGATGTGGCATGCACTGAGCCCAGCCCCAGGGCTGAGCCAGACTCTCAGTGGCAGTGACAGAGCTGCTTGGGGAGGACTTTGTGTCCCAGTGCTCAGCTAGTTCTGTTCTCCTTGGGATCTTGCTGCCACTCTCACGTTTATCCAGGATTTTTTTTTTTTTTTTTTGACACGATTTACTTTCCAGGCTGTTTTGGTCAATTTTCACCCTTAATGCCTTTGACTAATGAGCCTGTTAAATTTCACAGAATGGTTTTCATGCACTGACACATTCATGCTGTGGGTTGGCAGCACTATAAAGCAAAGGTATTTAAGTCCTCCAGCCAAAACTGCCATCTCCTTCACCCTCATGCCAAATGCTTTATCTGTGATAGGATTTTTTTTTTGTGGTAGTGGTGGTGGTTTTTTAATTAATGGATAACTGCATACATAAATCCCATGAGCTGCAAAGCAGTGCTGGGTGATGGTTATTGGGACCATGGGGCTGTACGGGCGTGTGGCAGCCCTGGCCCTGCAGATCATGTGGTGTCCAGCACGGACATGTGGCTGCTGCTGGGTGCTGCCTGCCTTGGTGGCAGTGCCCATCTCTGCACTGGTGGGTTTGTGTTATACTTCCCCAGCCAAGACGGTCAAGGCTACCTGGGGTGGTTTAACTCATTTTATTGCAGTGCAAGTCTGTGGCAAGCCTGGAGAATTTCACTGATGTGAGTCTGGGATCCATCACGTAAGGAGCTCTGTCTGCTGCTCCAGGGCAGGCATTGCTCCAGCTGGCATGGCCACAGGAGAGGGGGATCGGTCTTGGAGATGTTGGCTGGAAGCAGCTCCTGGACGGCTCCAGACTGAGAGTGCAGGACTGTTGCTGGTCCTAGATCAGCTCAGCTCTGGCTTTGCTCAGCCAAGGCCCACAAACCTCCAAGGATGGCTGTTCTCACCCCTCCAGGGAGCCAGCCCACAGCCACACTCTTGTCCTGCCAGCTGCAAGAAGGAGCAGGTAGAGACTGAGCCATGTTTTGCACAGCACTCAGGCACGGGGCATGGCAAACACCATTGATGGGAGGGCCTGGTGGAGGAAGATGGGCCATGACAGATGTAGTCGCTGGCCTCTACACGGCAGAGCTGCTGCAGGCACTGCTGGGGTGCCCTGGCCGTGTCTCTGTGTTGGATTTACTCACTGCCTGAGATGTGAGTGCAAGTGGAGCTGTGCTGTGCACGCTCCCAAAGGGAGCAGGAGGTGAAAACCCTCTGCAGAAGCTACTGCTCCATTTTGCTCTGCCATCCCCTTTTTCCCCACCCTGCTCCCTGGGCATTAGTGTGGGCAGAGCTCTGCCGTCTTCCCAAGAGCAATGGTGTTGCCTGGCTTTGCTGGAGATTAACCCAGGTCCAGCCCCTGCTCCCCTCCCACTGCTACCCGAGTGCCACCACGGTGCTTGGCTGGTGGGAGGAGAGCAGAGCTCTGTCTCACCTCTGGTCTATCCCTCTCCCTCCCCCCAACCCCAGGAAGCCACGATTAGGACCACCCCAGCAACAAGTCATGCTGGCACCAGAGACTAAAATTTTAAAAATTATTAAAAAAAAAAAAATTCCACATGTTTCTAAAGAAAACTCCAAACTGAGCTTTCCCAGCTGGAGGGTAGAGGACGGTTGCTTTGTAATCACTCCCAGCTTACTGTTGAAAACATCTTGGTCAGATTTTTATCAGTGCCTGAACAGGAACAGCCTCGGAGGACTGTCTCTGGGGAGATTAGGTGGTTGCCTAGTGCGGCGTGAGACGCTCCTGCCCAGCCAGCTGAGGTGCATTTTAGACGACACTGATTTGATGTGTGGCTGGGGACCGGCACTCCTGGTGCTCCACGGCAGAGCCAGGTGCCTGCTGTCTGGCCTGGGGAAGGCCTTTCGCTCTCGGGTGACGCCCCCAGTGGGGTATAAGCATGGAGTTAACCCCTGGTCAGGGTGTGAAGGAAGGGCTGGGGATACCCAGAAGGCAGGGGGGATGAGTTTATCCATCCTCAGAATGTTGTGAAAGGAGAAAAGGGCAAGAAGGCTCAGGGCTGCCCCGTGGGAAGAAAAGTGATACTTGGGATGAGATTTGAGCTGTGCAGAAAAACCCTGCAAAGACCTGACAGGGAGACGTCTGTGCTGCAGAAACAAGGTCAAGGTGGGACCAAATGGTGTGAGGAGGGCCGGGCTGGGAGTGGTGAGATTTGATCTGTGGTGTTGCTAAGTAGCTTTGGGGCTAAGGTGGGTCCCAAGAAGGTTGTAGCATCCTCGAGTGACAGTGACCAGGGCTGGGAGAGGAATCTGCACAAGAGGAGATGGATTTGAAGAGCAAGAAAGTGCTGGTGCAGGCTGGGATAGGTGTCCCATGGGCAGGGAGGAGATAAAGCCAGTTCCCTGGAGGGGAGCCTGGGTGTGGGTCTCTGGTGATGGGAGGGAGGCAAAGAATGAAGAATCGTGTTCCCATCAGGCAGCACAGCTCTGTGAGCCCAAACCGTGCAGGCATGAACCCTCTGCGCGGCTGATGCTGCTGCAAACTGGGAGAGCCTGCTAGGTGCTCTCCATGGACAGTGACTGCCCCACGAGCCCAGGCACCAAGCGGGACAGATTGGCTGACGCTGCCCGTGGCCCCAGGGGCAGCGTCATCTCCCACAGCCAGGGTTTGTGCCATTCCTCCCCTCTGCTTTCACTGTCCCATTCTCTTCCGTATCCCCATGGAAAGAACGCAAGCACTGTGCTCCAGCAGCAGCACAAAGCAGAGGGGAAGGGGGAGAGCAAGGCCATGGCTCGCTGCAGCCCATTCCCACCTGGGCAGCGCTGGTGGCTGGGCTGGGAACACTGAGCAGCACTCAGGGTTTCCAGTAAGGCTGTGGCCGTGGCGGGGGGCAGGGACAGGGGCAGGAAACATGCAGCAGGAAGCTGGCTGCCGCTGCCCGGCATTCCTTCGCGCTGGAAACCCGAGTCACGCTTCCTGCGGCGTGCCGGGACAGCCTCCACCCCAAGCAGCGCCTGCCACCGGGCTGGATGCCACGGGAGACAGGACATGCATGATGACTTCGGTGTGGAAACGGGCAGTGCCCCATGGCAATGAGTCCTAGACGGAGCCCTGTGGCCCCGGGGCAGTGCCCTGTTACTCCTGTCGCTCCTGTCCTACCTCAGACCCGTCACAGCGTGTCTCCTCCATGCCACGCATCCATGCTGCCCACACAGATCTCCTTTCCGTGTGCACCTCTGCTCTGCACTTCCTGGGCTTTGGCCCTGGAGAAACCCAAGCTGCCATATTTTAGAACAGTTGGCAACAGACCAAGCGCTAAGGGATGGTGTTGTTTCCTTTCCTCCGTTCATGTGTGGCCCGCAGCTAGGCCATGGCCACAAGTGGGGCTTGTTACCATGTTCTCTCCAGCTTTCCCCATTTCCTCCTGTCCGTTCCGCTGCCTGCAGTCCAGGCAGGAGGATGAGACTTTGGGCTTTTCTCCCAAAACCTCTTCCACACTTATGCTTGGTGTTAAGGTGCACGTGTTTTAGCCAGAAAGACCTCAACTGATTAATAATTATTGTGATTCCTTTCGCTTTCCTCCTGGACCCCTGTGATTCCCCCTTGCTTGTGCTCACAGACACTTCCATTAATCCATCTGCCGATTAAGCAAGCCTGGTCTCTGTGCTGGTACATCAGCATGTCTCCAAGAGGGCTACCAGCTTTGTTCTCCTCTGCCAGCCCACTGGGTGAGTTCAGTCCTGAACGAGGGGCTAATATCTGACTTTACTCTTGCTCCAGGAAGTCCATGCAGCGGCCATGTCCTGGCTCATTTCTCCTGGCATCCTGCAGTCATGCAAAGCCACTGCTGCGCCTACTCGCAGCGTTGCTGCTCTGTTGCCCTGTCCTTTCTTCCAGCATGCAGGTGAGAGTTCTGTCTCGGTGCTGATCTCCATTCTGGATGGACTGTCTGTGGAAGCGTGAGCAGTGGGATGGCTGCAGGAGCCTCTGCTTTGGAGCTGGACTGGCACAGCCAGCAAAGTGGGAAAGCAGATAGGCACAGGTGATAAGGAAAGTCTCACTGGGCAACTTTTTGGATAGAGGGTTGTGATGTGCCGATTTGAAGCTGACACATGCCAACATGGCTTAAGGGTGCAAACTGGAGCTATTGAAATCCCACAGTTCACAGCAGGGGAAAATAAAATATTCCCAGCCACCAGAGTTGAGGCCAGTGCCATGATTCTCTAGGCCCAGAAAGCCTATTTTTGTGTTTTCTCCCGTTACAATACAACTCTAGCTAGCCTGGAGTACAGGACAAGTCTCCTCACTGCAGAGTTTTCCCAGCACAGCTCTGCCTTGGAGAGGGTCAGTGCTTTAGCCTGCAAACCCTCAGAGTGTTTTCCTTGGCAGCCCTTGTTCTGGCAGCATAAGCCTGGCCCACCAGTGATCTCTGCTACCTTGGCTGCCTTTCACAGCACACCTGGAAGCGGACTGATCCCTGTTGGAAAGCCGAGCTCTACCTGTGACCTTCACCAAGCCCCCAGAGTGTGACCCAGCCTGTGGGCTTTGATGGCTCCGAAGCGACTCGCAGCAATCCGCAATGAGCGTGGTCCCCGTGTCCCTGCCGCCTCCATCCAGCAGCAAGCCCCACCGGATAAGAAAACTCCCCAAACCATCCCCCCACGCCCCCCCCAGCTTTGCCTTGGCCAATTTCCCCCTGCAGAGGGATCAGCCCTCTGCCAGCCTGCCGCTGTAGGAAGCGGGAGCGCGGCTGGCGGCTGCGGTTTCCCACGCGGCTGCTTTCCCAGCCGAGATTGCAGGGCTGGAGTAATGAGTTACCCAGCCCGAGGAGAGCAGAGCAGAGCAGAGAGCACCGTGGAGCCAGCGGGGTTTCCAGGGGAGGAAATCCCAGCGCTTCGTGAGCTCCACATAATCACAGGCAGCAAGGAGCAGGAAGCACTTGTTAGGAAGGAGCAAGGAAACAGAGCCGCTGCCTCGGCCCAAGCACACTTTTTAGGACCGGAAAGTGGGAGTGGGAAGGCATAAAAGTGCTTTGAGCTTTCGCAGAGGATTGCAAAGGGCAAAGGGTGAGGGGAGAGGGAACAAACACCGGCAGGGCTCTCGAGGAGGGGGCAGCCAGCGTGTGCGTGCTGTGAAGCGGACTTCACGGTGGAGCTGCTAATTAAATAAGAAAGGCTCATCTCCATGCTTGTTAGGTTAACTCAGCAGGGATATTGCAAAAGCAAATTCCTCCCAGCAAGTGTAATTAGGGGGCCGGAATTCCTCTGGTTCCTTGTCCTCCCTGCGAATCCTGCTAAAGCCATCAGGTGAGGACGCCGGGTGAGGGGGGAACATGCAAGTCCTGTGCAATAACAACCCCCATCCCAGCATGGCAAGGATTTCAAATCAAGGCTTGACTTTTTACTCGCTCATTATTCTAGGGTGGAAAATACACATTTAACAAAACAGGCTCCCTCTCTGGGCTGGGTCATGGGGCAGCTTCCCCTAGGACAACACGCTCGAGTGGAAGATGGAAAGAGGACTGTGAGGGGTCTGGGCAGGGCACCGGCAGCTCCCAGCCCACAGGATTTGGGAGGTGTCCGCTCACAGCACGGTTGTCCTGGATGGTGCTGCTGACCCGCTCCATCTCCCTTGCCGAGGGGGGCACAGCTCCACCCCAGCGCAGTGGGACGTCTCAGGGTTTGCCTGGCACATCGTGGCATGCATTGCTGTGCGTGTGCCAGTGTTGCCTGTGCAGGCAAAGGAGGATGCTCATGGGGGACAGCACGTGAAGATGTGTCCTGCCTGGCACTCGGGGACACCAGGTATGTCTGGGAACACAGGGGCAGTGGGAGTTATGTGGCATGGATAGAAGGGGAGAGCTGGCTGGAGGGGATGGAGGGCACGGATGGAGGGTGAGGGGTTGGGAGAGGAAATGTGGGGGGAGGAGAAAGGGTGAGCCTGGGACCTTAAAGAGCAATTAGTCAAAGCTGAATTGTTTTTCTAAACTCTTAATGAAAACAAAGAGTAGGGCATGGCCCAGATGGTGCCAGGGGATCAAATAAATGTCGCACTCAGGAAGCAGCTGCTACTGGGAATGTTTCCTGCCAGCCCTGCTGCTGCTCACAGCCACTTTTATTATTTGTTATTTTTCAGGACTGCAGCTGGGGTTTCCCTCCAGCTGTGTGGAAATATGCTTAAGGCTGGTCCATGCAAAGGGCCTGCTAGGGCTGGTCCCTGGCCCTTGGCAGCTCTGGGCATGCCACCTCTCTGCCTGGCATCTACTGCCACCCTTCTCCATGGCAAAGCCTCTGATGGAGGAATTTTATCCTCCATCTCCCACCCAGCCTGGTCCAGTTGTCTCATACCTTGTGTGCCTTTATCTTGTGTAGAGTTTTACCTTTTTTGTCCCGTTTCCCTGCTGAACCCAAGCATCTGCCAGTGGGAGCTCAATCTCTCTGTTTCATGTTGGTGTGAATGACCAGAATCAAGAAATTTGATCAAAATGGGCATTTTAGATGTTGTTTTTATCTGCCTGCTGGGTTTTGGAGAGAGAGAGGATTTTTTTTTCCGGTTGTAATTCCAAGTGCTAAAATTGCCCTTGTTTTTAGGTTAAAAATATGGATCACAACCAAACCAATGTTCTCCTGACTCTAGCAGCTGAGATTTAAGAAAAATACCAAACCCAGCCAAATGAGCTCTCTGGCCATGAGCTGGCAGCCATGTGAGCTGGCAAAAGGTAGCTGAGAGAGGACTGGTGACCCAAGCAAACTGTGGAGGCTGGTGTCCCTTTGATGGCGGGGAGGGTGGCTGACTGGAGGGGGACTGTGTTCTGTCCCCCATGATGGCTGGTCTCATCCAGTCCACCAGCAGACCCTCTGCTCCCTTTTTTTGGAGCACAAAAGCCAAGACTATCCCACAGGCACTGTTTTGTGCACATCAGTTATGTAAGCTCAGTGTGCCCGTCCCACTGTTTTTCTGGGCTTTTCAAAGCCCCTGAAAATGGGCGTGCAAAGAGCTAAACTGGTAGAGAAAAAGGCTTGTTAGTGCTACCACAGAGGGAAAGAGCACGACGTGCACTCAACCCTTTATTAGCCATCAGAGATTCTACATGGAGCTGCGCTTTTGTGGCACCAAGTGGTTGGACATTGCTTTGTAGGGCAGCTGCTCCCAGACCAGCGCATTTCTAAGACATAAGGAACATGGTGGTTTGTGTACATCCAAGTATTTTATTGGGAGATAAGGTGTAGGGACCACTCCAGTCCCTCCTGAGGATCTGTGTGCTCAGCTCCTGTCCCTTGCTTATTATACATGGAAAAAATATGTCAAACATGCGTTGTTGTGGTACAGCCTGATCTTTGAGAATCTCCTTTCCCACCCAAGCCCTTCTCCGTGTGCCCAGAAGGATGAGCATGGACACTTAACTGAGGCTCATGGCTGGCTTTCATCCAGGTTGGAGTCAGATACCACTGAGCTGGCTCTGCTGCTCAGGGATGGGGATTGCCCCAGACAGCGGGTATGAGGGTTGTGTGAGTTCCCAAAGACAGGGAAGGAGCTGGGCAAAAGGAAGCAGCCTCAGAGCAGTCAGCACTGACTGGGGTGGTGAGAAAACCCTCCGTGTGCCTGGGGCTCGGCAGCGCAGCGCCAGCGCTGTGGCCCAGCGTGCCGGCAGGGCAGGAGCGTTTCCCTGTTGAGCCACGTCCCAGGAGCTTTGCTCCAGCCAGACCGTCGGCTGTGGCCATTGTGGCAACTTGGAGATGCCCACTGGGGGTTTTGGGCTGGGTCAGGGTGGGGGTCTGTTTCCCGGCTGTGATGGCCAAGGCTTTGCCAACTCGTGCTGGAGACACCGCTCCCCTGCCCGTCATAGCATGTCCTGGGATTTGTGGTTACGTCCTCAGAGCTGTTTGATCCGCTCAAATCACAGCTGATCAAAGGGGCAGTTTACGAGAACAAAACACTGGGTGACTTCCTCTGGTGGTGCCAGAGGCAGCCCTTCGGAGGCGAGATACAAGAAAATAAGAAATCTTTTAACTACTGAGTGTCTTGGCTCCTCAGAAGAGCAGCTTCTGTGGGACAGCCCTGCTGCATGGCCTAGGCAAGGCCACAGTGAGGGAAGTTTCAAAAAAATATAAATGAGATAGGTATATTCCAGTGGATGAGCTTGGATTTCTCTTCTACATACACACACATATTTAAAAAACTGTGAATTCCTATGTTTGCAGGCTTGTGAGCCAGCTTGGCTGCTGTAGTAACTCCGAAGTGAAAGCCCTCAGTTGCTCATCTACTGGACAGGTGCAGAGCAAAAGTCCAGTGGGCCCATTAGACTTGGGCATCAATTGCAATCAATTTGCACATCAGTGGGGAAAGGAAAATGGCAGAAAAGTGGGGGCATCTGCAGCCAACCGTGATCGCCCCATTCCCTCTATTTTGATGAATGCTTTGCTTCATAGGACAATGCTCTCCGGCACATAGTAGGATTCTTGGGGTTGTCCTGTGCAGAGCCAGGACCTGGATATGTTGATCCTTGTAAGTGACTTCCAACTCAGGATATTCTCTGAGTTTGTGATTTAATTATCTTGTTTTGGTCAGCAGAAGAAAGAGATAGGTAGTGATGGCTGTCCTGCAGCAATAAGCATGCATTGGTGACCACATATTGCTATCCTGCCCGAGACTTCGGGAGTGTCACCAGGTGAGAAGAAGCTTGTCCCAGGTAGGTGCTGTCAGGCTGGATCTTAGCCGTGGACTCCCTTGTGGTCCCTGTGCTGGGTGACCTTCCAAAACTTCCTGACTCTCTTTTTGACCTGTCCAGTGAATTGGGAGGTTTGCTGATGAACAGAGACTGTGTTGACCATCATTTCTGGAAGCTGGAGCATCCTCTCGGATGGTTGCACTGACCCTGATGGTCAGGAGCAAATGGGATAAATGGGCTTTTCAGTGGAATTGTGTAGAAGTGACCACCACTCCAAAGGGAGCTCAGGTAGAGCTTAGGGACCTTTCTGTGCTGGTCTGGGTGTTACCGGAACATCAAAGGCTGAAAACTGAATTTCTTGTTGCATGAGAGTGGGAGGAGATGGGCAGAGAGTGGAAAGTCACCCGGCGGTGGGAAGCATTAAAGAGGGCTGGGCAGAGGGGTGCTCCCCACCCACCCTCCGTGCTCTGGAAAAAGCCTGCTCCCCAGGTAGAGGAGGAAACTGGCGGTGATGATGTGCTCCGGATGTCACTGTGCAATCAGGGAGGCTATTTATAGGTCACTAATTGATTAGGGCAGCCACAGCAGGAGGAAATGACTTTCAGGAGAGACAGAAAACCACACTGCCCAGCCAGCTTTGGAGAGGTCTCAGGGAGAGCAGAAAGTCCTGAAACAATCAAAACAGTTTGGAAAGAGGCATTTCTCTGCCATGGTGCCTGACTCAGGATATGGCCTGGAGAGAAGCTGCACACCTGCCTGTGCTGTTTTTGGGGACCCTGGGGTATGGCAGAGCTGTTGGTCTGGGAAGCCCCATGGAGATGCTGGTGGCTGTACTTGGTGGTGCTGGGGCATGAGATGGAGCTTTTGGCTCTCCCTGTAGCCATCCCTCAAGGGACTTTTTGTCTCTTCTGAACTCCATTTAAGAGACTTTTTCCCCAGGAGGGATTCTCAAGATTAATGAATTAAGAGCTGGTAAGTAGAACAGACACCAGCTCAGCGAATGCCTTAAATGCCAGTTGTTGTCCTCCCAGGCAGGATGCTTTTTTTTTTGCTTGACTCCTTGAGACACGTATTCCCTCCAGTCAGAGGCTGACCTCACAGTTGGCCATTGGGCTACTCAAGCCAGAGCATCTCAGAGCAAGTGGAAGATGCCAAGTTGATCTCAAGAATAAACCTGGGCACTGTCCTGTGCTGTGACAAGGGAAGAGCATGTTTCCTGGAGGTCCTGACGAGAGATCCCAGCCTGCAGGGATGAGTAGTGAGGAGCTGGTCCTGCATGCTGGGGCTGCCCGAGGTGAGTGTGCTGAGCTGGTGAGAGCTGCAGGAATGCACTGTCTCCGAGTCTGCTCGTTTGGAAATGGTGCTCTTTTCAACGGTTCTGTTATCAGATGGAGCATTTCCTTCATCAGTGTTAATATCCATGTAGTGAAACAATGAAAGGGCTTCCTATCAGTTCCAAATAGGACGTGAAAAGCTCTCAGCGTTAAGAGTAGAGGATGCTGGAATAGGGCAATGGGAAACGCCTGAGTCACTGAAATGCCTCTTTGATTCCATGAGGCTGATATGTTCAAAAGGGAAGAAGAAAAAAATAAAAAGAGAGAGAGCAGAGCTAGTTAATGATCTGCAGGACAGAGAACAGGAAGGGCCAGCAATTGCAGCGTGGGCTCTGCAGAGGAGGGGAGTCACAGAGGGATGTCTGGCAAAGGCTTTGGAAAGTGGAGAGTGTAGCAAGGAACTGAGCACAGTGAGCTGCCGAGTTTGTTTTTGGAAAGGGGGAAGGCATGATGGAGAAATCCTTTCCCAGCCTAACCGTGTACCCCTTGTCCTGCTGCCTCTTGGCCAGTGTGAGCCAGCTCAGTGAACTGCAAAACAAACTTTCAAATCACTGTGATTTAATGGTGCCCAAAGCACTGCGGGTTTGGAGTAGGGGAGGGGAAATACTGCTTTGCAAAGCACCCAAGGCCACCAGCCCCACTGCTCAGAGGATCTGATTCTTTCCATCATCTGTTGTCCCAACTGGGGGCCATGCACGGCCGCTTGTGCCAGAGCTGTGCCTGCAGGCAGGAGGGAGGGATTTGCTGAGGTTGGGCAGCACCTGCTGTTCTGGGGCAGAAGAAGCAGGATATCCCGAGCCCACAGAAATTCCTGGCCTGGAGTGGGGCAGGCAGCCAGGGCAACACCGACACTTTCTGCTCTTTGCTGGGACTGAAGGTCTCCCTGCCTGTCCCCACTGGCCAGGTGTAAATCTCAAGGCCGCCAAACAAACACAGGGGCTGTGATCTGTGCCAGGTCAGAGGCTGCAGGCAGATTCTTTGCTGTTACAGGAAGAGCTGCAAATATTTCAAACATAACCTGTTTTCTCTCTCTGTTTTGCAAACCAACCCCAGTTGCCTGCAGGCAAACATCCCACTGGGCATAATGGCAACTGCCTCACTGTTCTCCCTGGGGAAATTCCTCAATGGCATGAGTTGGAAACTGTGAAGAGGAGGTCAGACTTGCTCGTTCATGGTGGTAGGAACCCTTGGCACTATGAAGCTCAGTAAAGAGCAAACCACACAGAAGCAGGTTTCTCCCCATCCTGAGAGGCACCACGGTGGGCTGTATCCAAGGCTGCTCCCTGTGCGGGGTGATGGAGCAGTGCACACCCAAAATCACTCCTCTCCTGGCTGCATGGCCACAGGGGGGACATGTAGAGGTGTGCAGGAGTCACTGCGAGCCTGCTTTTCAGAGCTGTCTCGTCCCCCATCCCGGTTTGCCCAGGAGATTTGCCTGCCTCCCTGTTTCCCTCACTCCATGGGGAGCCCAGCCCCAGGGACACCCATCTCGGGGCGATGTGCAGCACACGCCATCCCACCACAGCTCCCATTCCCACACAGGACAGGGCTGCCCTTTGTGACAGGCGAGAGGGGAGGCGATGAAAAGCCGGGGGGGAGCCATGCCAAGGCTGGAGGGAGCCCAGCGCCAGGGGCGGGGGCAGCTGGGGGAGGCTCGCACACAAAGGGCCGTCCTGTCTTCACACCTGCAGGGCGGCCGGGCGCTGACAGGGGGAATGACACCACTGACAGGGGCTCATCGCTGGCAGCCAGTGGCGAGGCGCTTCAAATAAAGGCAAGCGGCGCGGTGACAGGAGACAGGGGCTTGGCTGCAGAGGGGAAGGCACCTGTTGTGGGCATGGGCTGGGGACGGGGACGGGTGGAGGTCGGGCAGTTCTCTCTCCTCCTCTGTCTCTGCGTGTTCAAGCCTGGACAGTAATTTGGTGTGGACCCACAGCCATGCTGTGCCTTTGGCGTTTTGCATCGTATCCAGGGCACATTTACACCCAGGACTGCAGGTGGGGCTGGGGTCCTGTGGGAATGGGTGTGCAGAGTTCAGGTGGGTGCTCAGCAGTGTTTTGTCCCTACCACACTAGGGTGAGTTTCAGCATGGGGCTGCGGTGGGCACCCATCACCGGAGGAGGATAAACCCGGGCTACCCAGCCCTTTCCTTCCAGCGTGCACCAAACCTCACCGCTTCTAACCCCAAAGGACCAGTGTGGCCCAGCACTGTGAGACTTCTCTTGCTCCCCAGGAGCTGGGGGTCTGGAGCTGTGGGATTGCTGCCTCTCACTGGGCAACACCTCTTCGGTCCTGCTCCCTTCTGACCACTGGCACCGGTGTGGGGATGCCTGTGACCACTTCTCACGCATTCCCCCGTGCGCGGGGTTGAGCAGAGATTAGGGGTGCTGGAGAAGGAGAGTCCGTGCGTTAGAGAGCAGGTTGTAGATGTGAACAGCTTTCGTGTGCCTTTGAACAGCTTGGCGTCCCGTCTGCTTTGGGCACAGCCGGGCCGGGGCTGCGCCTCGGGAGCTCCAGGCAGCCGGGAAAAGCGGGCGGATGGTGCCCTCCGGCGGCCCCGGGGCCGGGCTCGCCGCCAGCCCGGAGCGCAGCCGCTGCCGGGGACCCGCCAGGCTCTAGGCCAGCGAATTGGGATGTCACTTCTGTTCTTTTAGTCTGTAGGGACGCCTTCCCTCCTCTGGTCGCTCCTTTTCCCTGGCTTCCCGTTGCTGAACTCCCCTCCCTGTCCCTCAGCCCGGGGAGATGCTGTGCGGGCATCAAGCTGCTCCTGTGCTGTGGGGCCAGATGCCTCCCTGGAGAGGAGCCGTGGGGTCCCTGCAGCCCCAGCCTCTGGATCGCCCCCAGGATCCCGAGCCTGGCCGGCTCCCACTCAAGGGGCGGTAGCAGAGCCTTGTCCTTATGTTCAGGAAATCTGGGAATGATCTGGTCCTGGGTGGGCAGTGAAGGGGCTGTAAAGGTGTGGGGTGACCCTAAGAATAATCTGGTGGGATGGACACCCGGGGGTGGGCTCTGTTTGGTGTTTGAGTGTCCCCATTGTGGCTGCCAGCGCACCCGACTTGGGCCCTGAGTGGGACCCAGAGTGTCTCTTTCCTGTCCCAGCTGGAAAGGGCTGGGTCCCTGACAGTTTTCCTGTTTGTGTTACACCCCACTGTTCCCCAGCAGCCTGTCCCTCACAGGGTGGGTGGGGAGGGCAGCTCCCCTCCCGCTGGCACCGGTGGCATTCCCCAGACCTCCTACAGGAGGAATGGAGGAATGGAGGAATGTTCGGGCTGGGCAAATTAGCCCCTTCTGAGGTCTGAGCAGCCTCAGAGCCCCTTGTGAGGCTTCCTGAGCTGCCGGCCCTTGGGTCTCTGGGGAAGGCACATCCCAAAGGTGCCTTGGAGGAGCCTTTCCCTTCCAGGTGGATTTGCTGCTGCAGGGGGAAGGGGGAGGCGAGGCACCCAGAGCCCTCTCCAACAGGCTGTGCTGGCTCGGCCACGCGCTCGCACCAGGCCAGCGGTGACAGATGTCTCCTGGAGCTGTCACAGGATGACAACAGAGGACGGAGGCTCCCAGCCCTGCCCCACAGATGGGCTGAGGCAGGGCTGCCTTCAAAGCAAAGCGTGCATGTTCCCCAGCCTGCTGGGATTACAAAGTTAAGGGCTGGCATTGTTTTCCCAGTTTCAGAGGGGGTGGATACCAGGCAGGATTAGTCTGGCAAAGCTTCCCAATGTGCTCACAGGGGCACAATAGGACCTTGAAGAGAAGAAGCTGCACCGATGACAGGCGGAGGAGCGTCTCTCAGCAGCCTCTGCCTCCTGACGCAGGCGGGATGCGCTCGGAGCAGGTGCTGCTGCTTTGTGGCTCTGTCTCTGCCAGGACACTCTTCCCGTGTGCCCCGGAACCCCCCAGCACCACTGGTCCTGTGGGCAGGCAAAACAGGGCACAGGGCTCTCTGCAGGGGAGAGAGGAGAGGTGAGGGGGTGGTGATCTGGGTGTCTCTGCTGCTGACAGTCCAGGTCAGCCCTGAGAGCCCCTGGGGTCTGTGCTGCCCACCACTCACTGCAGGCAGGGGTGAGTCCTTTGCCCCACCAGTGTCTGTTCACAGAGGATGAAGCTGCCTGTATTGTGGGCCAGATGTTTGCTTTTCCATTTCTTGGTTTTATAAATGATATCTGGCTCAAGAGGAACTAAATTCACTGTTGGACTGGGGGATCTGACAGTACCTTGGAGCAGGGAGAGCCCACGGCGGCAACCAGCTTTTTTGCAGAGCATCTGTGCTGCACAAGGCCATCACTGCCATCTAGGACCTCTGGAGACCCCTGGGATGATGGGACATGTGTGGAGGCACCAGGAGAGCCTGGGAAAAGGGGGGACATGCAGGTAAACAGCTAATGTGTGCATACGGGTTATTTCTTTTCTTTTCTTATTTTTAATCATTTACAATCAGGAGCAATCAGAAACAAAACCTGGAGAGCCACAAAACCCCTGTCTTCCTGAGTTGCTGCTCCCCAGGGCTTTCCTGCCCAGAGACCCACATCAGCACTGCCAGGGCTGCTGTGTGCTTGGTGCAGTTGTGGAAAGCATGGTCACAAGGGCACTGGCAGTCTGTGCAGGCAGCCAGCACTGAGGTAGCACCCTCTGCCTGAAAATGGGTCCTCTGTGGGCATGGGTAAGGGGCTAGGCCTCCTCAGGGGGCTGGGGGCAGGGGTCAGGCAGAGTGGATGCAGCTCCAGGAGCAAGGCTGGAGGGAGGGTATTACCTACAGGGCGTTGTCTCCCGGGGTGAGAGGTGACATCCTGAGCAGGCGCTGGGCAGAGGGGAACCTGTGTCCATACATGGAATTTCCCGAGGCTGCTCTCCTGCTCCATGCAGGCCCTTTTGTGCCTTCTTTGTTCCTTCTTACGAGATTTTTGCTGAAGTCTCAGTCCCCAGCAGCCGAATCTAACTGAGTAGAAACATGTACCTGAACAGAGCTGCAGAGGTTAGCAAAGCAGTGCCAGGGGCATTTGCTGCAGCACAAGGAGCTGCTCCCTCAGTCAGCTGCAGTGATTGCCTGGGCTCCTTGCTGAAACCACAGCCTGGCAGCACCAGCACCAGCTTTTGTTTGTCTGTGATAACTTACTAGCTCTGATAACTCATTAAGTGGCAGGGAACTTGAGCATGTGCCATCACCTGCCTGGCCCAGCTCTGCCTGCACGGGTCACATGTGGGCTCGGCACCATCGTGCTCTGCAACAGCCTGTGCCTGCTGGAGGCAGGTGCCATGGGTGCACCCAAGCTGCCACCGCAGAGCCTCTGCCGTGCTCACGGCCTGCCACATGCTGAGGCACTGCAAACCATGCTGAGAACCAAAGAAGCTCAACACACCTCAGGCTTCCTCTCTACCTAGCCTCAGAGCATGGCCTGGAGCAGAGACACCAGACCCAGGCTGGGCTCTCTTTGGGGTGGCTGCAGGGGCTCTTGCTGTCAGCATGGTCTCATGGAGCAGCCGGAGCATCCGTTAGGCTGCATGGGGCTGGCATGCCGTGTTTGTGAAACCCGCCGCACTTGCGGTTGACCAGAGCACTGAAATAAGCAGTCCGGAATTGGTGTACTGCTCTGTATCCTGATGTGGTGAGCAGCTCCGACTGGCGAGGGTGGGGGCAGCCCCACTGGGGTGACTGGTGGCAGCGGGACTGCGGGAGCCTGGCAGCACCGGCACGAGGACCACACGCAGGGCCCCGCCAGCGCCCGGAAAGCTCAGCCTGGCACTAA
This sequence comes from Rhagologus leucostigma, assembly GCA_013397725.1. Lineage (NCBI taxonomy): Eukaryota > Metazoa > Chordata > Aves > Passeriformes > Rhagologus > Rhagologus leucostigma. Next base: position 34,010 of record VZTD01004446.1, read on the forward strand.
CGGAACTGTGATAAAAATGAACGTGACCAGGACAGCAGCGCGGGGGAGATTAATGTCAGATTGTCAGAGGGGAGGAAACTAAGGCAGACAGCACTCAAACAGATACTGGAGCACACTGGGGGGGCGAAAGGGGTAGATGCTGCTTTTCTCAGCATTGCTGCATCTGCAGATCTGCATCCCCCCCTACAGCCTTTGAGGAGAGAGGGAGGGACAAAGGGTTTACCTGAAGTGTGTGCATCACCCTTGTCAACCCTGTCCTGCAAATCCTCTCATCTCTGCAGGCAGGGGACCTGCCCCTCTGTACCAGCCTGAACAGGAACACAGCAGTGCTCGCTGCCTGAGACATTGCTGCACGTCTCTTGTGGGTCCCTGCGCAGGCCGGGTTTTTGCTGCCCACGGGCAAAGCTTTGACTGTGATGGGAGCACTCTTGGCTGCAAGAAGGTGCTTCTCCGTGGCTGCATGAGGAACAAAGCTCCCCTCATCATTGGTATCAGCTGTTCTGGCCTTGCCCGTGTTGCCAGAGAAGACTGGTTGTTCAATATCTCCCCCACTGCCTGGTCCCTGGTATCACCACAGCTTCTTCAGGACCCCATAGCTTCCAGCCATGCAGGTACAAGAGCCCCGCAGAGGCCTCCTTTGCTCCATCTCCTTTGGTGCGCTGGTTTTCTCTCTGCTCTCCTCGCTGCTCTGTCAGGGAACATTCATGTCTGATGGGTCACACACTCTTTCTCACCTGAATCAGGCACTCCGTGTCCTTACGCAGCCTCCAGTGCCTCACCTTCCCTCCCTATTCCCATCTGTTCCCTGGGCACGTCGTATGTGTCTCCGAAAACAATATCCAAGCCCCTTAGCACCTGCCCGTGCCATCATGCCAAACAAAAGTCTCTCTGGGATGAATCAGAGAAAAACAGCCCCAAAGCAAGGCTTAAATAAGTAGATACAGGAGCTGGGGTCCAGTGGGGCCATGTCCACCCTGTTCACAGCTTTGCCCGGTGTCCCTCCCTCATCCTTCCTATTTCTGCCCTGCATCCCTCTCTGCATACCGAGTCTGGGGTTCAGCTCCGTGCTGGCCCGGCTGAGCCAGCAAAACCCCTCGAAAAGCCAGCCCAGGGTGGGCCGAGGCAGGGAAACCAGGTTGTCCCCGTGTCCCCGTGGCGGGCGAGAAGTGGGCCTGCAGGGACCCCTGGTGGCGGCCGGGAGCCGGGGGACCCTCGGGGGCAGCCCTGCATCCCGCGGGGCGGAGAGTGCCTGCATCCTGGGAGCTGCCGCGCTGGAATCATGGAGCAAGGGGAGGGCTCCTACCCATGGCATCCCCCGAGCAGCCGCAGCTCCTGCTTTTCTGCCGTAAGAAGGGGAACCAAGGACTTTTCTCTCCCCTGGGCTGGATGAAGAGTCAGGGAGAGGCATTTTCCGTCTCAGTCCCTTTCTAGTCCGGTTTCCTTCTTCCCTCCTCGCAGGGAAGTGGGCAGAGGGGCCGGCTGCAAGCTCATGCTCCTGTGCCGGCCGAGCTATTGCAAAGGTGATGCTTGCTCCTGGCTGTGAGGCTGGAGGTGGGCAGTGCCAGAGCTGACAGTCCCGGGCATAGAAAGCAGGAGTGGGTGACAAAATCTTCTTCCGTGAGCAGTCAAGGGTAAATCCTGCAGGAGCAAGGGGTGCAGTGCCTGTCTGGGCTGCCTTGTTCTCTCACTGCATGTGTTGGGTATCCAGCGATGCTGCATAGACGTGATGAAAATTGAAGTCCACTTGCAAGTTATCAGTAAAGTGGAAGGATAACAAATTTCGGCACTGCCCTTCAATAAATTGTTGCCAGTTCATAAAGCTGCCACGCGAAGGCGCCCTGTGGCACAGTAACTGCTGTCCCAAAGGTAGCAAAAGCTGCTGCCTGTTCTAATTCTCTGGCATGGGAATGTCCCAAGGTGGAGGTTATACCAAACCTTGTGGGCAGAGCTGACCTACGACCCCGCATGGGCCGTGCAAGCGAAGGCAGGGGGCACTGCGGGTGCAGGAACCAGCAGGGATGGGGTCAGGAGGGAGGGCAGGCAGGGTGCAAGCCCAGCTCGCTGCCCCTGGGATGCGCATCCTCCTGTGCTCCTGGCTTCTGCGGCTGCTGCCCATGCTTTGCACCCACCACTCACAGAGGTGGTGCTGTTCACAGGGTGCTCTCGGACTGCTGGCCGGGATAAAGCCAAGAGGTTTCTGTATCCACCCACCTTCTGGAGAGCTGCAGCCTCGTTCAGAAGTGAGTGTCATCCATTTATCTGGATGATGAGGAATCCTTCAACTCCTGTAGTTTTGTCCCACGAGCTCCTTTTCAAACAAGCCGGGTGTTATATATCCCAAACAGCACCCCATGATATGAAGGACCAATCTATCAAGGACACTCAGCTAGGATGCTTGCTCTCATGCTCTGGTTGTATTATTCCTTTTTAGCCTTAGCACCTCAGTAATTCACCTGCCCAGAGCTAGTTCTCACTTGATCCTCCATTCCTGAGCTCACACCTTGTCCCTGCTAACCCACATCATGTGGACGTGCTCTTTTGCCACCAGCTTCCCTAAATCCTCCTCATCATCCCTCTCTGGATGCCCTGAGCTTGTACAATCTCCCTGGGTGCCAGAGGTTACACTAGAAGTGTGTTGGCATGTACACTGAGCAGCAGGGAAGTGCGGTTTTGGCTGCCTGGGACCCTGAGCAGCTAGATCTGGCTGAGGACACCATCCTGCCTTTTCGTGCCAGCAGCCCGGGGAGCTGGCCTTGAGCTCCTCACTGTCGTTTCCTTCACCAATCCCTTTTTCTCTGCAGAGCAGGTTTACCAAAGAGGTGCCAAGCATCGCCATCACCTTCCCCATCCTTGTTCTGAACCATTGCCACTGTGATGCTGCTCTGTGGGCGATGAGCATGAAAATTTCACCATGGGAGGATATTTGGTAAGCCAGCATCTCTGGTCTTTGGTCCAAGCCCAACACGCCCTGGACCACTCCAGTCTGGACCAGTTCAAGAGTCAGCGGGCAAGAAGTACCCATGGTCTTTTTGCTTGTGTACCTGGCTGAGAGCAAAATGCTGTCCTAATGACAAGCTCCAGGCGGAGCCTCGCGCAGCCAGCCGGTAGCCGTGTACAGTCAGGAACTGAGAAGGATGGAGGAGAGAGCACCAGGCTGTGTCCCCAGCAGCTAGCTGTGGCAGGGCATGCTGTCCAGAGGCACAATGACACAGAGGCAGCCAGCAGAGCCTGCATGCCCGAGCCAACATCTCCCCTCGGTGGGGAGGGACCCAGCACAACGTGCAGTGTGGCTCCTGCTTTAGCTGTGAGCTCACAGCTTCTCTGCTCTCTACCTCTGTGCTCTCCGAGGTGTTGGGGGCGGCTCCTCTCTTTTGAGTGTCCCACGCCGTGCTGAACTCAGAGGCCTGGGATACCCTCGGGTCACTCTTTGCCGGGGTCGGCTTTCTCCAGCCTGCGCTGTCGGGCTGAGGCAGCTGCATCCCTGCTGGCCAAGCGATGCTCTGCACCTCACGGCTGTGCCTCGTGAGCCACTGCCATGCTCAGCCCTCGTGTCCCCATGGGAGGAGGATGCTCTCCACTGCCTTTGGAGCCCCTGGCACGGCAGAGGCTTCAGGCTGGGCACTACAGAGAGGCACGCAAGTGACACCAATGGAGGACATCCCCTGACACCAGAGCCATCCCATGGCACCAGAGCCATCAAAGCTGGGTCTGTCACGGCAGGCAAGGCCCACGCCGACACTGTGGTGCTTCTCCAGCTTCAGTGTGCACGGCTGCTGTCCTTGGGAGGAGGAGGCAGCTCAACAGTGCAACTTGGAGCCCTGCACAAGATGACAGTGGGCCTGGGCAGGGAGGATGGGGGTCCCAGCAAGCCCACCATGGCCCCAGTGGGGTGGGCTGCCTTGGCCATGCCTCAAGACCTTGGAGCAGCCCCAGAGGAGCTCCCTGTGCCCTGAGGACGTTTCCTGTTTGCTGCCCGTGCTGAAGCATCGGCCCTTCAACCGCCACCAGTCCTCTGCTTCCGGCAGGGGCTCCCGCCCGGAGCCCCCCTGCACTATCAGCTCACCAGATGCCTTTTTCAGGATACTGTGGTAAAACTGTGCCGGGCAGGCGCTGTCATTTGGGGTTTTCTCTCATGTCAGCTTTGAAGACAAATTGGATGAGGAGGAGCAAGAGGGGGGGAAAGAAAAAATAATAAATTTAAGCAAAAAAAAAAGAAAGAAAGAATGATGCTCGCCGCCATCCTAGGCCAGGGCTGGCCTGTATGCCAGCGTGGCAATGGGTCCCCCAAGCGGCGTGGCCAGCGGTGGCCAGGGACAGGGCAGGTGGGGGTGTCCAGCATGGCAGTGCCACTCCCCTGGCACTGTCGGCCTCTAGTGGCAGTGGAGGCAGTGAGGTGCCGTGGCAGCACCTTGGGCCTCGTGGGCCCCACCAGCACCACGGGGATCTTCTCCCATCCCTCTGGGCACTGCCACCCACTGGGACATGGTCCTCATCCCAGTGCTGCTGCCTGGTAGGACATGGTCCCCCTCTGGAACATGGCCCACTCTGCGCTGGTGAGGGAGCGGGTGCTGGCAAAGAGGGTACGGGATACCCCTTACCCTTTGGCCAGAAGCAGCTCAAACTGGCCAAACCAGTCTCTGGGCCACTGGTCCACAGCCACCAGATGGTGCTGAGCAGCTGACAGACTGGGTAGACTGGGAGCCAGGCAGCAGTACTGGGGATGGAGAGAGGGAAATGGTGAAACAGCACGTGGGAAGTCTGTCTTTCCATCCGTGGCGGTCTGCAGGGAATGTTCACTGGGTCTGCCATGGGGATGGGGTACCCAAGGTTGTGTGCCCCACTGCAGGAATGGTCCATGGACAGATGAAGGGGACAGACCATGGATGCTGTTGAACCGGAGAGCTTGCCAAAACTCCCTGTGCTGGTGTGCACAGGTGTGGTGAAGGTGTGCTCCCTGAGGCTGTAGCACAGCAGGCAGCATTAAAGCATGGCTGCCTGCATGGCGCTTGGCATGTGCTCCAGCTCTGCTTCCTGCTGAAGTGGCGGGGTCAGGTAGGCTGGAAGAGACACTGCTAAACCAGGCGTGCTTTTGTATGTGCTCCCCCAAGGTGTACAGAGACGTGGCACCCCCAGAGCCAACCACAGACCTGCAGGATTTGCTGAGTTAAGCCCGGTGATTTTCTTTTGTTGGATGAAAAATAAATAAAAAGGTGGTTGGTCCCTGCAGAGCAGAGGGGAGGTGTCAGCATGGGGAGGGGAGAAAGGGTCAGTGGTATGGAAATAGTACTGGGCTATCCCCACCCACAGAGGATGGATGAGGGGCTGGCTAGGGCCAGAGGCTGTGGGTGGGAGTTACCACGCACCTAATATAAAACCTGATTTTCTTTCCAGCCCTTGAGTTTGAGCATCCACTGGAGGATGGGTTGGACCTCCTGGGCTGGTCTTCAGTTCTACAGCTTCCCTTGGAAGACTGTAAACAAGAAGTCAAAGAGGGAGAAGTTGTTCTCTGGCTGCCCGGGACTCCCAGGAGAAGCTGTGGGTGTGGGTATCACCCTGGTGAGCAGGGGAGGTGTGGGGAGGTGGTGGGAGCAGCGAGATGCCCGTGCAAGGCAGGTGGCTGTGCTGTGCTGGGATCTGAAATCATGGCTGCTCGCTTTTGCCGGCAAATCTTGCATTTGTGTGGTTTCCTTTTCCTTCTGCTACTTACACTTTTTTTTCTTCTCTCTTCATTTTGTTCCTTTTGCTGCGGAGGCAAATTTCAGCCCTTCCAACCTTTTGGTTCCAAACTCTGCACAGGAATAAAACTAAACATGAACTCCCAGCAGGGCTCAGCTTTAATTACACGTGAGACGTTAATCTGCTGGAGGGTCTCAAGCGCTCCTATATTTGAGCCTTTCTTTTCCTTCTGCTGCTCTGCAATTCCCCTGGCAGATGCTTCCCAACTCCTAACAGGCTCCCCAGGCTATTTTTTCTGAGCAAGATCACAAGTGAACTTTCTAGCTCAGAAAAGCTTCTGTGAAGAGCAGCAGAGACAGTCCTTTGGCAGCTCCCAGCTCTCTCGAAGGCCTGGCTATTTTTGGAGGCAGCAGGAAAATGGAGATGGTCCTCTCCATCAGCTTGGGATTCCCCCTGCCCACAGGTCTCAGGTTAGATAGCCACGAGTGTGGCGGAAAGAAAGAGGAGCCCTCGTGCCTGGATTCCCTGGTGGCAGTGCCTACATCCCTGCTTAATGTTGGCTGTGATGCTTTGGGAAACTGCTGGCTCCAGTTCCTCACACTTGATGAGCTGCCAAGCCTGGAAGACATAAGGGATATCCTTGCAAAGCAGCAGCTGGAGTTCAGGGAGATCCCAAAGCCAGCCAAAAATGGTGCCAGCAAGGCCACCCCTGGCCAAGGACCTCCTGGAGTGGCCCTGGTGGCAGAAGCCAGCATGGTGACAGTGGCTGGAGGAATAAAGCAAGCCCCACCTGAACCACGTGGATGAGAGACTGGGCTCCCTGAGGGCTCCATTTGGGCTGCCCTGCTCCTTCCTGTTCTCAGTGGGCACCTCAGGTCACACGTCTGGCAAGGTGCAGTACCTGGGCATGTCATGGAGTCTGAGCAGGGAGATCATTTGGAAACCTCCTTGGATGTATTTACAGTTTGTAAAACCCCGCCACGGGAGAGAGATTTTGAAGCCAGATTCCCTTGAGCCCACAGAGCTGATGGGGAAGACAGCAGGAGATGAACAGCTGACAACCTTCCCTTCCCTTCCCTTCCCCACCTCCAGATTGGAAGCAGCTCCCTTTAAATTTGGCAGAGACAAACAGCTACAGCCCTAATTGGTCCGTTTGCTGCCATCAGGTGTTGCTGCTCTGCCTCTCCCCTGGCTCCTGCAGATTCTAAGCTCCTGGTAGGTGCCGTGGTTTTTCCTTTTTTTCTCATTTATGCTCAGTAGTAAATTTGCAGGAATCCAGAAATGGCTCAGGTTTCTAGGTCACTCTGCTGCTATGTGTTTGTTAAAAGGTTCCCTGATGTATGTGCTGCTGCAGGAGCAGCACAGGGGCAGAAGGGGCTCAGGGAGCACAGTGTGGGAGGCTGTGTCCCCCCGGGAGGGTGGCAAAAAGGAGCTGTGTGGAGAGCAGTGAGGCATCACTTCAGCACTGGCTGTTTTATTCTCGGCCTCAGGAACTGGGGCAGCTCTCCTTGGGGACAGGAGGCCTTTTTAGCTGAGGCTGCCTGCATTCATCCTATTTATAGCTGCTGTCTTTGCAGATGTGGTTTCCATTAACAAGCAGGATCTGAAGCTGCCCAGTAGGTGTGTGCTGATTGATCAGATCCCCTCGGGATAGAGAGGGAAAGACACAAGACACCATCAACCTCTGTTACAGGGCTTTGTAACAGGCACCACAAACTCACTGTACCCTTGGGGGTCTGAGCTGCCTGTCCAGCCAGGCAGAAGTGGTATGTGGGAAGGAAGGGTGGCACTGCTTTTCCTCTTCTGGGGGAACGGAAAAGTTAAGAGTGTCTTTGGGATCACCCAAGCCAAGTTTAGTTTGATCCCTCTTCTCATCCTCTGGACCTGCCTGCTTTGGCTGGGTGCACCAGGCAGTCCTTGCCAGGCTGTGGATGCACCTGGTACTCCCTGAGTATGGTGTGTGTTCTAGCTGGACGGATTAATCACAATTTGATTTTAGCTGGTTGCAGCTGGTCAGGTAGGACTCACTGTCTCAGGGCTCCCTGTAGCACCTGCACAGGGAGCAGATAGGCAGGGATTTAGGCTTGCTGACTCTGCTGCAGGCTGAGGTTAGTGGGCATGGGACAGAGCTGGCACCTGGTAACAATGTGGTAGGTGCCTGGGCTCAGGCCTGCTGCGAAAAGCTCCTGACTAACAAACCACTTTGGAAACTGTGTAGCCAGGGCAGAGGCTTTCCAACTAATTGCATCCTCTGTACAAGGAGAAAATCATCCCAGGAGAGGATAAACACAACTTTTATCTCAGATAAGAGGGGCTAGTAAGAAGCAGAGACAAGTGTGTCTGTGACAGACCTGGGTTCTGTGGGTCTAGGACAGAGGGACAGCAGTGCAGGTGGCCTGGCAAAGGGCTGCAAAGTGTCCTGCTGCTTGTGCATATGCAAGCACAGGGCTTGCAGGCAGCACTGAGCCACGGGAGCTATGTTTGCCCCAAGCCTCACAGGGTGCCAGTGCAGGTACTGTGGCAAACCTTCACTCCCCAGCACAGCCGTACTTGGCACTGGTTTCCTCATGAGCCACTGCTCTGTGATGCAGCCATGTGCTTTGCCCAGTGTGCAGGCAGCCTCCAGACTCTCTGCAGAGTCTGCTTCTGACAGGGAGCTGCAGGTGCCCAGTGGAGAGGGCTGCACACCACTGACCACCCCTGCCCTGCACACACACACACACCCACGGGCAGCTGCCAACACCTGCAGCTCAGGGCAGGCAGAGGGACACACAGTCCCTTCTGCTTTTTTCTGTATGAGGATCTCTAACCACTTAGGTCCAAACAACCATGCCAGGCAAAGGCAGCTGGAGAGACCCATACTGCTGTCCCTGCAGCTACATCTGGGGTATTCAACAGTGAACTGAGGCACAGGGAAAAAAAACCTTATGAGACTGATATTAGCAGGGGACTGCATGCACTCCCCAAGGTATCTAAGTGGGAGTGAGGACCTACATGGGCAGCACAAGGGATGCAGGGACTTTTGGCACATGCAGCACACAGTGAGAGGCTGGCAGGAGGGGTTCTTGTTTTTTCTCCCCGTAAGGGTGTAGGTGCATGCACATCCCTGGGGAACAAGGGCTTGGCTTTCTCCCCTGTCTGGGTCACGGCTTTGTGGGGTGGCAGAGGTCTGACCTCAGGGCACACAGCTGAAAGGAGGAAGGAGTGGTCAGGGCTGACCTCTGCGCTCCACAGGGAACTGCACTGCCTGGCCGTGGGCAGGATGGGGCCACCCAGCCCCTCCACCTTCCCCCAGCCCAGCACAACACATAGAGGCGAGGCAGTGACGGTTTTATTTCAAAGTAGAACAAAGGTATCTTTTATTCTTTCCAGAGCTGTGACATTCAGCTTTGCCATGAGCGTGTCTGTGCTCAGACTGGCTCCTTGTGTGCGTTTACTCAGAGCACATCTATACAGGGCAAACCAAAAGCAGGAGACTGTTTCATAACTTGGCTGAGTCTCACCTCTGATAAAGAAACGCCGTTACACAGACAAACATGACGGCGTGGTCCCTTGCACAGCACGTGCTGCCGAGCAGACAGGCTCTATAGAAAAATCTAAAAACAAAATGTACTTTCAGACATTCCACATCAACTTTTCCCCTAATTTTGCTGGGAAGGAGTTTTGGCTCAAAGTGTATCACTCTCATCTCCCGTCATACCTCTCCCCTCTGCACAGTTGCTAAAGCAGAGTTACAGCGCGTCGAGGATGTTGTCGATTTTGGAGACCAGGTCCTGGCGCTTGTTGGAGTGCATCTTCTCGTTCTCGATGTACGTGTCCTTCTTGAGCTTGCCTGCCACCAGCCGCTCCGCCTCCACCGACGACTTCAGGACCAGCTCCTTCACTTGACCATCCAGCTTCTGAATCTCACTTACCTGGCAGGGCGACAAACCAAGGGAGTATTACAGGAGACAAAACAAAACAAAACAATCCCTACAATGAAGCTGCAATAGAAGAGATGGTAGATGATAGTAAAAGATGAAGTCAGCGCTGAGTAGAAACATCTCCGATCCCTGAATGTTGCCTCCTGAGCCATCACCTCTCTCTGGCATCACATTATGAGGAATATTCCATGAACGGGTAACTAAGCAGTGCAGCTAAAAGGGGCTCCAAGGACCCAGGAGCCATACTGGCAAGAGACTGTGAAAAGAGTATTTAACGACAGATTTTAAAGGCTTCAAGCTAAATCACAGCTCTGACAGCTGGAAGCTGTGTCCCTACAGTTAACATTCACGGTGTCTGAGTGGCAGGTCTGCAATGACAGAGCTACTCTTAGAGTTAATGACAGATTAACCACGGTGGCTGTTGGCCGAATGGACCTTAGAGACTAAGTGTCACTCACTTGGGGTTAAGTGGCTGTTTCAGGTAAGTGTTAAAATATACTGAACGGAAGGACAGTGGGTGTGTGCTCATTGTGCCATGGCTTTCAACATCGTACAGCAAAACACCCCCCAAGGAGCATCACATTACCAAACTTCTGTCAGCACCAAATGCAAATGTACAAGAAAGTAAGAGATGAGGGGAAGATTTTGGGTTGACTGGTGTGAGTAGTAAAGTCAGAACTGTTAATGTGTTGATAGTTTCCATTTTTGCCCAAACGTCACTGCCATGAGCTCAAGGAGAAGCATCAGGATTGTGTTACACATTAATGTGTACAAATGCAGCTGGTTCAAGGGCTGCTTAAGAAACAGCATAAGCAGCTGTTTACCAGCAACACTTACATGGCTGTATAACTGAGATTACTGCAAAAATAACACTTTTCACACCTCCTTGCAGAGATCAAGCCATTTTCAGATGAAAAAAAAACAACCTAGACTGGCTGTAGAAACTAAACCCCCAATTAAAATTCATGCAGAATACCTGACAGAGCCAAGAACAGGAGAGCTTATAAAATAAATTTGAATTTCTTACTTTATCACATAAGTCGGAGCCTTCTGTCTTCAGTTTAGACTGCAGAGAGGCTATTTCATTCGTAAGGGCCTTGTGCTCCATCTCCAAAGACTTTTTGCCGCTGTTCAGGGTGGAGATGTCCCGTGACTGCTTGTATTTATTCACTGCTTCATCAAAGTGACGGTACAGCCCAAGCCTCTTGTTCACCAGAGTAAGCACCTGCTCTGTGATGCAGGCAACCTTCATCCTGGCTTCAGCAGCTGGATCCTGCAAGAGGACAGGAGGGAAGATCAAAGCAGTTGTGTCTTTGGCCTGCATCAAGCCACGCCTGCAATCTGCCACAGGACTCTTACAGAAACTGTTCCCTTTGCAATTAAGTCAACTGACAGTAATTAGGTGAATGGTTCAAGTGCTGATTAGGGCAAGCACCTTTCAGCACTCAGCCCAGCCCAACAAATAAGTTTAACAGTGAAAACACTGCAGAGGGACAACTGCAGACATCCCTTCTTCTCAGCAGGAATCCCTTTTATGCAGAAAGCAAAACTCTAGTTAGCTTTATGGCGCCGGATCAGCCCTACAGGAGTACCAATGCTCAGGCTGAACAAAAACAGGACCTTAAACAACCAGTAAAACATCTGAATGGCAGGAACATTCAGCGAGAATTACTGGTATGAAAAATCTCCATTCATCAGCTGAGAAATCTGCTTATACTCCCACAGGGCTCTTCATGATACAGACCTTGGTGATGGAAAAATCCAGCCTGACATAGACGATCACAGTGAAGAACAAGATGTAAAAGGCTCCAACCACCAAGAGAGGTTCTTGCAGCATAAGGATTTTGTTGAAGGTGTAATGAACCTACAAGACAAGTTCCAAACACTGAACAGAGCCCCATGTTACTGCAGGGGTTAACCCCTCTCCTCAGGCAGCAGCAGAACCACCCATGCAGTCCAGCAAGTGTTTATTTCTTAGGTGTTCTGACCGTGCTGCTGAATTCAGAGGCACAACTGCTCAGAGACCACACTCACCACGATGTCCTGGATGTGCTGCTCCACCAGGTTGCTCTTGTGTGCCACAATAACAGGACGTCCAAAAGTGTCCAGATACGTGTAGTGAAGGTCGTCCGAGGCACGATTGATTTCATAGGGGCTGTCCACGTGGATATTCCTGTGGATAAAACCAGACAGTTCCATACAACTCTGTGGTGTTTGAGATGATGTAACCCAGGACTTGTCTGGCCAACTGTGGCCTCTAGCATGAGGTAAATTATGCAGTTTAAACAATGCTCTACAAGGAAGCAAAGCTGTGTTCCAAGATCTCCTCCATATGCAGAGTCATGGTTTTGATTCACTGTCCCCAGGCCATTAGAGCAGACTGGAGAACTGCCACCAACACAGCACTGTCTGCAGTAACAAGCCAGGAGGAATGACACTTACTTGGCACCTTCTGGCAGGACAATCTTGACAGTCAGAGAGTCTGTTACTTGCTCATCAAACACGTGGTCAACAAACCTCATCTTCAGGGCATACTGATCACCTAAGAGTGCAGAGCAGAGGGTGGTTACAGTTCCTCAGAGAACAAGAGACAGCCTTGAAGCTCAGCTCCCACACAAGGCAGGAGGAGAATTTGCATGGATAATTGTGCAGCAGGGGGCACTAGCTCACTTAGATATATTTTAACCACATGTCTACAAAAACCTGAAGGAAACACAAAAAAGATGGATTTGCATATTCTAGAAAAAATAGCTGGCAACTGTTGTTGCTAAGGTGCAGTGTATTAGAGCTTTCAATTCTTTACTGTACAGAAACCACCTTTCAACACACAGGAGGACATTTTTTATTCCCTTCCCCTCAGCCACCCACCAAGATTGTAGAGGTATTCGTAGCTTGGCAGGTTATAGCCAATGATGTAATGGGTTTTCCAGCCCCCAAAAAGCGGGAATCGGGGACGGATCTCCATCTCTACAGAGTCATCCAGGACAAGGAGGTGGCTGGTGGAAATGTTCCCAATTTCATCTCTGTAATAGACGTCCTGAGCAGCAGCTGGGAGAATGGTCTGTATGGAGAGAAGCAGCAGTGAGTGCATCAGACGGGTGTTACTTTCAGTGAAACTGGCAAAACCAATAAAGGCTGGTAAGCGTTGAGAAAGTGTGCTCCACGTGAGACATGACAAAACGGCCATTCAGTTGCACTGAGTGGTAAAATTGTGCTATTATAAGCAATCTCACAAGTGGCTGCCAGCACTAAAATCACTTGGCCTCCAAATGAATGTGCTTTCTCCAGCCCAGTTTCAAACTCCCCAGACAGCAAGTATCTCATCATGCCCACCAGGACAGCAATTCTCTTTTCACTCCAGCCTGCTGCCCTAGCTCACTGGACTTGCTGGCTTTACACTCAGCAAAATCAGATTTCTGTTTGGCTGCACCACCCTAGAGAATTACAACAACCAATCCTCAAGGCTTCTAGCAGCAAGAAAGGTTTTGGTTCAGATGGAAACACATAATACTTTTTACATCTGGCTAGCAGAGCCACAGCTTTAATTCTTGTTGATGGCTTTGTGAGCAAGGAATGAATGGGTGAGTTTCCAATTAACACTGTTCAACACGAGGAGGATATGACAGAGAGGCAACTCTGAAAATAATGAGGTGGGGACAGAATAAATGGCCCATGCACAGTGCAAAACCCAAAGCAGAGATCTCAATACAGGGGTAAGGGGTTTAGAAGGGTCCCTGAGATTGGAGGGGTGGGAGTGTGGAGAAACACTACATGCCCTGGCACCTGCAGTCTGTTGGACCAGCACATGCAATAAAGTGTATAGCCTCCTAATGCTGCTTCCAAAAGCTATTCCTATCCAGCACAAACTTTCTCTGAAAACAGACCAGAGGTTTAATATTCCCTTATTACTGGGGTATAGTTACCAAACAAAAGGCAAAGGACGATTGTATTTTTTTTTCCTCTGGGGATCTAAGAAAGGGGGAAGCCACAGCTAAAAAAAAAAAAAAAATACATGTGCAAAATGTCAACCTTAAAAGACTTGACAGAAGAGATCCCACTGTCTGGCTGTCTCTGGTAGTCGTATCTGGAGAAAGGCCCTTTCAGCACTGCTCCTGTGTGCTTTAAATCAACCGTCTCTTCAACCGCAATGTTACCCCAGTGAGACACCTCAATGACTCGTGTCATGCTGGTGATGGTCAGGAATGGACTGTTATTTTCATAGTGCACCTTCAGAGTGTCCTAACGAGGGAAAAAAAGATAAACTGTCAGACCTAAAGTAAGGAGCAAGCTCCCCTCACAATGATCCACTCCATACGCCACAGATAAACCTCCTTGGCAGATGCACATGTTCCTGGCCTGCACACAGTCTAACTTCATGCTTGACCTGCAATTTCTACATGAAAGCCTCTGCTTCCCACTCCCCAGCCTCTGAGACACATCTTCCATGTCTGGAAGATGCTCTCTGCAGAGGTACAACCCCTTTGCACAGACATTTACCTGGCTGTATGGAGGGATGTCCTTGAAGGGGCCATATTCAATCATGTCCTCAGTGCGGGAAGGGTTGCCCAGCTTGGTGTAACTCTCCACGTTCCTGGAGGCCAGTTTGACACGGGTTGTTTGGGTCTTGGTGACGTACGGCGAGTAAAAATAGTGATTTCCTTCAAAGACCACAAACTGCTTCTCGCTTTGGGTGATGTGGGTGGGATAGGGCTGCAAGACGTGTGTGAAAACCATTTCAACAGAGACACGGACCTTGGCTCCAGGGGCCAAAGGAGATGGCAGCTTCACAGAGAAGAATTTCCCACTGGAAGGGAGAATAACAGGTAAGTCATGAGGGATCTCCTGTAAGAGAGCATTCAGATCCACCCACTGCAACATCCCCTGTGGACAGGCGGCCACATATGTATCACATATATAATGTGTGGTTTGGGCAAGTATTTTACTTGCTCCTCCAAGACATAGAAATGTCTTGTCCCAGCAGGTGCAATTACTCTAGACTGGAGAAGCAGCACAGGGTGAACTGTGTCCAGGCACAGTTACAGTCTTTGATCCACAAAAAAACACCTCATTCCCTTTTTGGAAGAGGAATGGTGACACACCCCTCTCTAATCCTGCATTTATAAAGCTTCAGCAAGAGTTTTTTCCATTCTTCTCCAGATGACAGGAATGATCTGCATCAAAGGAAGCATGCGCACGAGTCCAGACAACAAATCACAAACACCTTAAGCACCTGTTCCCACAAAGTCTGTTCATTCTCAAATGTTTGCCCACAAGATCTGAAACTAAGGATGGCTAGAATGGGAGCAAGGTTTTGGACTGAGGTTCTACAGAATGGATCAAGACTCCACCAAATCTGTAAGGATGCACTGGACAGACTGAGGTGATGCCAGAAGTGAACACACTTCATGTCATGCCTAGTGGCCCAAGGGCAGGATCACATGAGACATCCAGGCATGTCAAAAGCCAAGGTCTACCCTGGCAACTTAACTCCACAGCTACTGCACTCTTGAAATGCAGCTGCACTGTCCTTTGGAGCCACTTTACAGGCACCGCTCAGCTCTCATGGCTCAGAAAGCACTTGCCTGCCCAGCCTGCAGCACCCACATAATATTCCAAGCTTGGCAGTACACAGCCTGATGCAAACTGCAGCATCCTCTCTCCCGGCAGCAGGAAGAGCCTGTGCTCGCTACCCAGCGCTCTGTGGTGCTCTCCACACAGCCACAGGGCAATAAACTCTCTGGAGTCACCAGTGCCAACTGTCTGAGAGCTCAAAAGGGAGTGATGGGTAAGAGCATGACCAAATGCTTCTCTCACCCGCTGTCCCTTAATAAGGGGCCAGGGCATTACTCAAGGCACTGAGTACAAGAGACTGAGCACAGCTGAGGAAGAATACGCTTGTGATCTCTAGGTACATGGAACTGGGGTAGCATCTCTGCTTCACTGTGAGGACAATTATGAACCCCCCATGCACAACTCTAGGTATTGACCTTAGAGGGTGATACTCACCTTTTGCCCTTAACTTTAGTCTCTTTCACTTCCAAGGTGTTCTCCTCCTCTTCCTCACCTTTCACCTGTTCCCAAACAACAGATGGATCAGTGTGCTGCTATTTAAAAGACTTAATACATCCAGGGCAAAGTCTGTACAGTCCCTGTAAGGAGTTTTTAGGGGGGATGTCCCCCATAAAGTACAAGCTTATATACAACTAATTTATTAAGAAAGTTTTTTAGAAAGGCCCTTTCATAATGTTGTTCACAAATACAAATTGCAGTGTGGCCAGTGTGCAAAAACAGATACTGGAGGTTTCTGGTAACTCTCATGTTCCCATGTTCTCTCAGCCTGCTTCCCCACCCGGAACAGTCACTGTAACTTGCACAAATGAGAATACTGATCAAATGCTTTTGTGATTTCCCTTGTGAATGGGGAGTGAGCAGGCCGCGGGAATATGGCTCGACCAGGTGAGGTATACTACAGAACTCTGTATATAGATATACTATAGACCGCTGTATGTAGCTCTCTCTGCTGTTCGTAGAGTTTATATAAAGTGACAATACTTCTGGGGCTAGAACAGAACTACTGTCCTACTGCTCCTCCGTCCCTCCTGTGAGTAAGGGCCGGGCCCCTCGTCCCGGCTCTGCCTGGGGCTGGAGCCCCGCTCC
>VZTD01004446.1:50276-63023 GCA_013397725.1 Rhagologus leucostigma
CTCGGTGCCTGCTCCCCCCGCTCACCTGCACGCCCAGGTGGGCCAGGCGGGGCTCCAGCCCGGGCTCCAGCGCCAGCAGGAAGGCGGAGGCGGCCGCGCCGCCCGGCGCGTTGGCGAGGTTGAGCTCGGCCGAGACCTTGGCCAGGTGCGTGCTGAGGTCCAGCGAGCGCCGCACCTCCTCCAGCACCAGATCGGCGTTGGCCCCGGCGGCCGCCAGGCAGAGGAGCAGGAGGCGGCACAGCAGCCCCGCCATGACCGGCACACCGCGCGGGGAGGGCACAAGATGGCGGCGCCCGCGCTGTACCGGCACGGCACAAGATGGCGGCGCCCGTAGGGGAGGAGGCTCGCGATGGCGGCGCCCAGCGGCGCCGAGGCCCTGCCCCCCTCCTCCCCGCCTTCCGCGGTTCCTGAGGAGAGAAGCTGGGCGGGCTTCTCCAGAGTCCCCGGGATGGCTACGGCTTCGCGCAGCCTCCTCCCTTCCCGGCGCCCAGGCTCTGTCGGCGAGCTTGGGTGTTCCCGCGGGGCGCTGGGCCCGTGCCTTTGCTGAGCTCTCAGGCCTGGGCAGGCCTTGGGGCTGGTCAAGGGCTGCTTGTTGGGCCCTGCTGGGGTTTCCCACTTCTTTTTCTGCCCGAAAAAACAACTATAACGAATATTCCGGGATGCTCAGGGCTTTCACGTGCTCCTCAGCCTCCTCTCCAGCCACGGAACAAAGCAGCTCTGTTTCTCCATGTTTTTAGCAGTGGCCGGTTCCTGCCAGGGCTTCCAGGGGCCAGAGGTGTCAATCCTGGTGGAAGTGCTGGGCACAGGATGGCCCGGAGGAGCTGTTGGTGTGGATGGCACTGGGATGTAGCACCGAGCACTGCACAGGGATGGGCTTCGGTGCTTTTGATTATGCTGTTGAATTAATGAGCCTCAAATTGGGACAGTTCATCTCGCTGGCCTGGCACACAGATCATTGTTGCTCTGGAAGGTGAGGTTTAACACAAATAGAGTTTAAGCTGAACGCAAATTTTCTGCTAAAAAACACAGATAATTGACAGCTAGGTGATGCCAGAGTAGAAGTGCTGCAGGTAGCCAAGGCATGGTAACTAGCCCTGAACTGACTTAAGGCAGCTGGGGAAAGGAAAATGTTAGTGGTTTAACACATGACTCGGGAAGAGGTGATTGACACTTTATTCCCAAACATCTAAGGCAGATAAAAGCAAGGAACGGATGTTGTCTGCTGTGATTGCTGGAGCAGGGCTTTTGCCTGTGAGCCCTGTGGGACAACAGACCTTTCATGTTTGCATAATGGGATCCAGGACTCAATCTTTCTTTTAAGATCCTAATAGGAGTCACAGAGATAATTCTTTGATTTGGCCTGAGATTGCCAAGTATCGGAAGAGGATTTCCTAAATTATGTGTTTGGATACGGAGTCAAATAGCCCCTTGGCAAAGGCTAAATAGAATGGGATGTCGCCTGGTGTGCTATGTTCAAAACAGCATAATTTCTCAACTAACTTTCCTTTTCTCCCCTTACCACCCCCCCAAATTCCTATCATGGAAATTTTCTTGGCACATTACTTCAGTTTCCCTTTGATTTATGTAGGCACCAGCCCTGTCAATTTGGCAGCTCGCCCTGTAGCTGTATCCTAGCACAAGCAGGTACTTTTGTCACCGTGTTTGGGGTGACAGCGGTGCTCTCTTCCAGCAGCACAGCAGGAGATGGCTGCCAGAGCGGGTTCCACCTCCTCAGCCTCATGCTTCCAGCCAGGGAAATGTTCCAGGTCCCTCTGCTCTCCAGGAAAAGCCTGTTTATCTTGGCCTTCTCCAAAGAGCTGGGCTTTGGGGCCTGGAACTGGATGGGCACGTTCAGGGGGAAGCAGCCATGAAATATGAAGGGCTGAGCAGAACAGACGCTTCTGATTCAAGGCTGGCCAGCAGTGCTGCATCTGAACACTCCCTCCAGTTGTCCAGGTTGGGTTTGCAAGTTCCTCTGCTAGGAATGGCTGTCACTGTCCTTCCATGTGTCACAGGGAATAAATGAACTCCAGTCAGCCTCTTTAATAAGACCTGCAGCTATAGCCGTTATTTCCCTCTCTCCCTTAGTGCAATTTCTCCTGGTGAATGGAGGGAAAGAAACAAATGCATATGTCCCTTGTGACTGGAAATAATTGGGCTTTACTTGTTACATCCTGGGCCAAAGGTTGCTCTCCAGCGGGTTCATCCCAGAGGCTGGATTTGAACTTGCTGGCGAATGCCAGTTTCAATATGTGACCCATCCCAGACCCTGGTGAGCTCTGAACCAGACTGTTGTCTGCTAACCCTGTGTTTGGATCCACTTCTAATTGTGATAATTGAGTCATGCTGAGCCCGTGCATCATCTGTTTCAAGACTTCAGCCCTACCACATAGGCTAAATTTGTTCTTGAGTTGAAAAGCTGCTGCCTTTGGGCTTGTTCAAGGCTGAGTTTGGCTCTGCAGGCCCCTCTTGCCACTGCCCTGTGAGCAGTGCCAGGCTGTTCTTCATGCATGGGGTCCGTCACAGCTGCTTGTGGCCCCTGGCTGTGTGTGCTGGTGATGGTGGCTGGGACAGCTCCAGGGACAGCTTGGGGACAGCTTGGGGACAGCTTGCAGGCTGTGTTCAAGCAGGGACAGGCTGCAGTGCCTGTGTGCAGATCTGGCCACCCAGGCCTGGTGCCAAGTAACAGAGAGAGTCAGGAGTTCAGAGCTGCTTTTTCTCTCTTTATATGCTGGGTTTTTTTGTTCCCTCATTGCGAGGAATGCCCCCCTCCAGCAGTAACGTCCCGGAGAGCTGCAGGTCAGGAAGCAGCATGAGAGAGGTCACCAGACCCTGCTGCCATCTGGCAGAGTGCCCCAGCTCCCCGTGTGCTGTGGAGAGAGCGTGTCACCCTCAGGGCCACGGAGCAGTGGGAGGGGAACAGCCGCGATGGAGCCGCTGCCAGCCCAGCCGTCTGCCAGCCCTGAGGGACCAGCGTGGTCTAATAAATGCCTCTGGCAGGGTAAGCCATGGACAGAACCGCACCCCAGGAAAAGCCCTGCGTTCCTCTGTTTTCACAGGGCTGATGCCAAACTCAGAGCTGTGTCATCTGTCAGAGCAATTTGTTCTCAAGGAGGGAAGGAGAAGTTGTTTTCTAGAAGGAGCGGGTTGGCTGTGACCACAGAAGCACACTGCTGCCTGTAGCAGCAGGGAACAGGATTTATTCTGGTGTGATCCTCATACCAGCGGGGAGCTTGCACCAGGAGTATGCAGGGACCATGATACAATGTGTTGCTCTCTGAGGAGCCCAGGTCAGGGGCAGGAGAGAGCAAACAGGACTATGCATGTGTAGCAGAAGTCATCCTGGCAACACCTTGAAGATTTTAATACAAATCTATCAGTGATCCTGAAAAAAACCTCCCTGCTTCAGATTTTATTGGTGTTTCACCGTTCAACCCTGTGTATGTAAAATCCAACAGCCTTTTGGCTGCCAGTGGGAGGCAGAGGGCACTTCTCTGTATTCAGTCCTGAGCGAGGTGTTGCACTTGCCAGCCGTGAGAGCACAGGTACGACGTGGCTGAGGGATGGCAGAGCTTGCTGAGCCTTGCTAAGGCCCTCAAAAAGCAGCTGGAGAAAAAGAAAAAAAAAGCAGTCTTCCAGTTTCATTATTTTTGCAACCTCATTTTTTAGCTCATCAGCACAACTCACAC
Source organism: Rhagologus leucostigma (assembly GCA_013397725.1). NCBI lineage: Eukaryota > Metazoa > Chordata > Aves > Passeriformes > Rhagologus > Rhagologus leucostigma. The sequence continues at coordinate 53,966 of VZTD01004446.1, forward strand.
TGAGCCTCTGCCAAGCAAAACACACCGTTATTCTTATTTGGGGTTTGCCTGTGATTTCCATGGAATGGTGGCCTTGGAGGGGGCTGGTTGGAGCTTGGCTCCTACTCCTTGTTCGGCTACTCTGGACACGTGTCCTGCTTTCTCAGAGAGACAGTGGTGATGAGGCACTGTCTTCCCAGGTGCTGCTCCTCTGGGTTTTTTCAAGTTAATTTAGTTATCTGCAGTAGCCCCTCCCTCCATCCCCCCCCTCCTTACAGTGTTCACCTTTCTTTAAAATAATTTCTTCCTGGTTTTAAAAAAAAATCTGTTTTTCTCTCCTTGTCAGACCACAAGACTCAGAAAAAAAAAATTTAAAAACCTGTTTGTGCACAGCAATTGTACGAAGTATTGAGAAACACACAGGGAAAACCTCCTGGAAGAATATGGCAGAACATCTGTGAGTCCTGCAAGGGGGCGAGACCACTGTGTGATGAGTGTTGTTGAAATAAGGAGAAAAAAATTGTGGAAAAGAGGACACTTCATCACTTTAAAAAGTACTTTTAACTCTTCTTAAAGCTTACTAAAAATGTAACTGAAATAGCCATAGGCAGGCACTGGCAAGCTGTGAATGAAAAAAATCTGCTACACGTGTGTAGTTAAAATGCAAAACCTGAGCAAGGTATGTGGTCCACAGAGGGAGAGCTGCTTTGGGCTGGGTGGGTCTGGATTTTGTCACAGCGTCAGAGCATGTTTTGGATAGAGGGAACAGTGCTGTTTTAACTATATTAAAAAAATGAGGGCATGATCAGGGCTGCCACTCAAGCACTTCGCAGTTCACATAGGACCTGGGTACACCCACAGCTTGAAAATGCCTTTGGTGGACTGACCTCTGCAAAGCCAGAGGAGGAGAGAGGAGGACAAAAGTGCATGTCTTGGAAAAGCAGATGCTGCCTGTCACTGAGAACCAAGGAGGCAGGGAAGCTGCCGTCCTTCCCGGCTCCAGAGGAAGAGGCTGGGGGTGCCAGCTATGGGCAGAGGGGAGACCTGCTGGCTCCTGGGGCAGCAGCTGAATCTCAGCCTTGTGCTGCAGATGAGGGCTGTGATCACCAAATCCTTGCAAGGCCTGACACAGAATCACACCTCTCCATCTGCTTGTTTGCCCCAGGGCTGCAACCTTCCAGGGCCAGCGGTGGAGGCAACAGCACCCGCGTTTGGCTGAAATCACGGAGATAAATACATCGAAAGAGCCCGCTGTGGAATCAAGGCAGGAGGACCTGAGAGACTGGTGCTGAGATCCCTGACCTGCGCTGGGCGTGCTGGGGTCCTGGCTGGCAGCTGCAGGCAGCAGTGCCACTTCTGCCCCGTTCAGACCGGGCGATGGAGCCGGTTCCCAGCTGTGAGGGGTGACAAAAAGCCTCACCTGCCCCCTGGCCGTGTCCCCTGGGCCATGTCCCCCGGGCCATGTCCCCCACCCCGCCATGGCCGCGCGCCGCCGCCAGGGGGCGCCCGGGGCGCGCCGGAGGGGCGGTGCCGTTGGGAGGGGGCGGGGTCACCGCTTAGCCCCGCCCCCGGCCCCGCCCCCGGCGGCTGCACCGCCCCGATCGCCGCAGCCTCACCGTGGCAACAACCATTAAGGGCGGGCACGGCCCCGCTCCCTCCCGCGGGATCCCGGCGGCAGCCCCCGGGGAGGCGGCACCCCCGGGCTGTTTGTGATGGGCAAGAGCCGCCCGACCTGCGGGGGTAGCGGGCACCTCGCTCTGCAGCGTTGTGCGGGTTTCACTGGGCGCTCCCGCTGCTTGCCAGGCTCTGGGGCGTGCAGTCCCTCTGCTGGGGTCACTTCAGGAGGTGGTTTGTCCCCGGGATGAAGGACGGAAGGTGAGGGAAAGGCTGTGCAGTGATGCAGTGCCCGGGTGCCACGGGACCGCCGTGGGATTTAGTGCCCATCTCTCTGATAAGTGCTGTTGCATTTTTCCCCCTGATCCTTTAAGGTGTGCTAAATGTGACGCCAGGACCCACCTGAGAACAGTACAGTTCTGAGGTCCACGATCCTGTCCTCAGTGGCAATGAAGTCTGGGGAGGAATTGTCACTGGCCGCTCAGCACAATGAGGGAGTTTCTGTCTTCACGTGGAGCAACTCCACTTTCTCAGCTTGTTTTTGGAAAGGGAAGCACTTGCTGGTGTATCTATGTAGGAGCCTGTTGTTCACATAGAGTTTAAACCTGGATTTTAAAGCTTCAGTTGTGGAGGATCTGCCACACACAGCAGGAAGTTGAGGATCCAACTGACAGCAGCAAGAGGGGGTCATTTACAGATTGGCAGCTCTTTTGGTCCCTCCAGGAGCCCTGAGTTCAAGCAGTGAGATAATGCAGATTTCTCACCCGGTTACTAAATTTTTGAATCTGCCAGCAGGGACTTTTCTGGATCTTGCTCTGTGAAGTGCCAGCTGGGATCTACATTTCTGCAGCAAAGGCACCCCTGAGCCCCTGCCTGGCTGAATCGAAACCTCTGACCCAAGCCCAGCTGTTCATGGACCTCAGCATGTGTGGACCTGGCAGTCAGCAGTGGTCCCTTCCCCAGAGACAACCTCATCATCCCTGCCAGATGGCTGGTGGTGATTCCTTCCCATCACAGATCTCCCAAAGAGAGGGAGCATTAACCCCTTGTGACCAGCATTGGTCTGCAGCAGTGTATGCAGTCACTTTCCTGATAAGAAAAACATCAATGATCAAGGGAAAAGGAAACATGAGGATCTTCTGATCATTTGTTCTTACTCGTTTCTCTGAAGGCTTGGGCTCCTCACACATAGCTCTCCTGTCTGCCTGCTAAGAAATGTTCGATATAAGACATTTGTGTTGTTTTTCCCCAAGTCAGCAAACTGATCCACTCCAACAGAAAGGATGGCAGCCAGTGGCTCACTTAACCCCACACAGGTCACCCAGAAAGCAGCTAAAAGACAGCCTTAGCCCCCAGAAGGCCAGCCCCAGCTCTGATGTTGGTGTCTGAAGCAACTGGGCAGAACAGATGTTCCTCAGGCTGGTGTTGTGCTGGGGTAGGCGGGATAATGCATCTTCTGTAGCCTCATTGCTCACAGGGTGGTTGAGAACTTCACTGAAGGAGACAAACCCAGAGAGATCCTGTTTATCTAAACAAAGTAAGAGATGCTGATTTCTATTCGCCAGAAATTCAGGCAGCGATATGGAGCCAGCCCTGAGTGCTGGAATAGAATAACTGGAGCTGTAACACCCACTTATAAGCATTTCAGTTTAGGATCGTGCTTTGCGAGGCATACCTTCAATTTGGTGGCTCAGAGATTTGCAAACAGTGAGTCATAACTCCCTGGGGTCAGAAATGCAGCTGCTGAGGCACCAGGCATTGAAAAGTGTTGTCCAAGATAAAAGCAAAGCAAACCTCACTGCCCACACACCCTTATCCTTCAAGGCTGAGTATCTTTGTCACAGTCTTTGAAAACATGCACTCAAAATTATAGCAGCTTCTTGTGGTTACCATTGATACGGGATTTGCTTCTCCTTTTAGAGCAGACAAGAGGGGATTGCGAAAATCTGTCACTTGAAAAGAGTTGAAGCAGATGGATTTGAAGCTAATATGCAGCACCCCGTGCTTGCAGAAAGGTGCCTGGGGTTTGAGGTGGGAATCCTACTGTGGGACATGTCTGTGTCCTTCCCATGGAGGGTCCCAGAGGAACTCCTTAGGCCTCTGCAGACAACCCCTGTCTCTCAGGATCCAGGATGCACCTGCAGACCCCAGAGAGCATGCTGCATTGCAGCCAGCTTGATTCCTACCCACGGAGAGCTGTCTTTGGGACATCTTTTGGCGCTGACTCACTGTTAAGGAAGAAGCAACATGCAAGTCACCTGTCCCACAAAGTGTCCCACTCACAGAGGTCACATGGCTCCTGTCCCATGACACATTCTGGGTGCAACAACAGCATGACATGGCCACCTTTGCCACAAAACGCCTGGATGCAGAGCTCACGTGGCTGGTCCACCCCATCGCACAACACCCCGTGCAGAGAGGAGCGGTGGCACCAACTCTGGGTCCTGCTGAGTGTTCCAGGCATTGCCAGCCATCGGCCTGTCCTGTCTGCCCTCATGGCTTCAAAGCCACTAATGGCATGAGCTGAGAGCTCTCAGGCTCACCAGATGTTCACTGTGAAGGCTTCAGTGCTTGGTAAGTAACAGCTCACAGAAACTGCTGCTTTGGCAACACACTCCTCATTCAAAACCTCAGTCCCTGAAGGAAGGCCAGTTCTGCAAAGCCTGTGCAGTTCTGTGCTGGCTGTTCACCTCTCTCTGTACCTATTTTTATACCATTCCTACAGTTTAAAAAGCCTTTCAGAAATGTCTGTGTGTAGAGGGACATGGATCTGACAAAGTAACTGACTCACTCTGGCCTCAGGGAAGTTACTTCACTCTCTGGATCATCTTCTCCACTTGAGTATGAGAACAATCATATGAAATTACCTGGCATACCTCCAACGCAGCTGTAAAAAAATAATGAGCTGGTATTTAGGACTGGCTGTAAAAGTGGGAGGGTGGTGGTGGTGTTGGAGAACCTCTGTAGCTGGAGAGGCAGGACAGCTGAGAGACCTGCAGGAGGCTCAGGTGATTGTCACTATTTGTGTGACAGCCTCATGGGTTTATGGTTATAAATAGTTTGTGGATGCCTCTCTGGGCCTGAGCACAAAGTCTGGGACACGAAAACACCCCTTCCCCTGTGACATTTGACTCTTCCATGGGCTTTGGTTTCCACCAGTCTAGGCCCAGATAACTACAGTAAGCGCAAAGCCATGTGGTGCCCAGCTTACACCATGACCAGCAGCATGGGGTTGTTTCTCCCTGCCTGTCTTGCCGAGGCCAGTGTAGACTCTTGTCCAAGGATGTCCCCTGCATCTTGTCCACAGCCTCTGCAGGAGGTTAACTCAAAGGCAGAGCAGGTGTTTGGACCTTCTCATCTCAGGGAGTGAGTTGGCATCTAAGGGAAGGTGCCAGCATTGTCACCTCCCAGTATCAAAGAGGTGACAACTCTGCAGTGGTCTTGTGGCTGTTGCTATTGAACAGGGGGAAGCTGTCAAAATAGTCCAAAGCCATTTCTTTTATGTGTCTCTTGTGTCTGGTGTGAGGGAACTTGGCACAATCGACCTTTGCAGCACTGCAGGTCGGCCCCACCCTCCCTGTGGGGCTCAGGCTTCCATGGCTGCATTTAGACCCTGTACTGGTGCTTTAAGATGCTCATCCTCCAGCAGATGCATTTTCTCGGTGAGCACAGACGTAATCCCTGCACTGTGTTCAGTGTCCTCTGCACCACAGATTGGAGATCTGCCATGAGATAACGTGATTGCAGTTGCTTCCTATAGCTGGTATCTGGTGATCAAGTCTTGTCCAGAGCTACCTTTTCATTTTCATGTGATGCTGCTCTATGACTTGGAAACTATCAGAGGATTGCAAAGGTGAAAGCATTAGTAGATTACCGGAGCAGTATTTGTACTGCAGGCAGGGGTTGGGGGACAGGGCAGGCAAAAAACTAGGGCTGTGCTCTTGCAAGTGGAAGTGCAAAGGTGGTCATGCAATAGCAGATTTCTAATGAACAAAATGCCAGCAGAAGCAAGGAGAATCTGCTTTAGACAAGATAAATCAAAGAGTAACAAAGCTTGGAGTACCAAAGCAATATTTTGTGTGTTTACTGCATTCAAGTTCTCTTTTTTAATGTTTGGATGTTAGATCATTATAATTTGAGGAAGCTGGTCTGGAAGGCCAAAGGTGACAAGGGAAAGCATTGCACAGCCAGCTGAGAGAGGACAGCTATACACAGGAAGCTCTGCGCAGTCAGTTTTCGCTGAGGCACAGCCACTCTAGGCTGGTGCTACATCTTTCTGGGCACAGAGGCAAAGAAGGGTCCCAGGGACTGCAGGACTCTGAAGAGCTGAAATGTGCTGGACAAATACCAGGGGAATAAGGGGACCTCCCCAAGCTTTTAATGTCACAGATGGCCAGGGTGGGGTAGCTGTGCGTCTACAGAAGAGGGTGAATACTTTAAGCGCCATGGGGAATCTCAGACGCTCTCAGCTCATGTCAAGGATCTGTAGGTGCCACAGTTGAGGTGATGTGCTCCCTGGGCCTCTCTGCAGGTGTTTTTGTACCGCTGTTCACTCTGTCATCTCATGGATGAGAAGGGAAAGGGAGGGGCTCTTTTGGTCCAAGGACAAAAGCAAAGAGGTGGTGTGAGACATATAATGTTTTATTGTCTCTAATTGGATCAGGAAGATTAGTAAATAGAGATTAGGTGACACAAAAGGAAGAAAATCAAAGCAGGAGACATTCTCACTTCCTGGTTTAGAGGAATGAGTGCATGAAATAGGTTGAGGTTTCTGCACCAGTAAATTTCTAAAGACCTGTTACTATAACCTTAGAGATCCACTCAGCTGTGTGAAGGCTCCTCAAGGATAGAGAATGGATTTCTTCAGAGCAGTGTTAGTGATTGGGAATGATTGGCACTGGGTTTCAAACTGATCCGTTTTTATGAGTTTTCATTGGGTTTTGACATTTTAGTTTCCTTCAGAGGCTGCTGCAACTCAGTGTGCTGGGCTGCTCACTGCAGCACACTCCGGTGTCCCCCAGGGCACGTGTTTATTTTGGTGGGGAGGAGAGTCATGTCAAGAGCCACAGCTCAATACTTCCATTTGCCACCTCTTTACCACCATCCTTCTACTTTCACTCTGCCACTGTCAATGTGGCTCCCATCCTGGAGAGCAGGGACCTGTCTGCTGCCTCTGGTCTTCCAGAGTGCCAGGATCTGTATGTTCTTCCAGGCAAGCAGGATCTTGCCTCATCAGCTTAAGAGAATGCTGTGTTCCCACAGAGGATGGGAAAACAGCTGTTGGTCATGTCAAGAGCAAGTGGCACAGGAACTTGGTGTGAAGTTCTGCATAACAAAGGTCTGTAATAAGTGGTGCCAGGATTGCTCTGCAGGAGGAAATTTCACTCACAGATTTTGTTTGCTTTGAGTATTGTGTAAAAAGAAAATTTTAAAGAAAAGGAAACTTTTAAGAAAAGAGAGCTGAGGAACACTCAGTAATTTGCCATTAATGTCTGCCCATAGCAGCCCAGCATGTGGGTCTCCTCTTAAAGGCAGTGGACTGGGACAAGCCAATGCTCTGCTCCACCAGCTGCTGATGTGCTGAGGGCTTTTCCTCTTTTGTCCAGTCTGCATTTTAACTGGTACCAGGTTTTTCTGCAGCTCTTTGCATCCAGTGGGGCACCCTAAAAGCACTAATAAACTGTTGCTACAAGTTCCTTTCTCTGGAGTCTGGAGCATCTCTCATATGAGGAGAGACTGCGGGAGCTGGGCCTGTTTAGTCTGGGGAAGAGAAGACTGAGAGGGGATCTAATCCATACAAATATCTCAAAGATAGGTGCCAAGAGGATGGTGCCAGACTCTTTGCCGTGGTGCCCAGCAACAGGACGAGGAGCAAAGGCCATAAACTAAAACACAAGAAGGCCCACCCCAACATGAGGAAGAATTTCTTTATGTTGAGGGTGGCAGAGCACTGGAACAGCTGCCCAGGGAGGGCGTGGAGTCTCAGGAGACATTCAAGCCCTACCTGGATGTGTTCCTGTGTCACCTGCTCTGGGTGACCCTGCCTTGGCAGGGGGCTGGGCTGGATGATCTCCAGAGGTCCCTTCCAACCCCAACAAGTCTGTGATTGTGTGATTTTCTTTTTAATGTTGCTGGAAGTAGCCTCGGTCCTTTATTGTCTTTCATTAGCTTTAAAAATACCTTTTTTTTCCGTGGTTGCTTTCCTGAGTTCACAAGTTAACTAACCCACAGCAGTCAGATGACTTGGATGAACGCAGAAGAATATTCAAGTAACTGCTGAGTAACAAAATGAACTTGCTGTCATCACAGAACAGAAAATATGGTCTTCTCTTGTATCACCAGGGTAGTTGTTACCCCATGGATTGAGGTCCAGAGACTTCAGAGGGTCCCATTTTACTTGCCTGCACTATTGATCTCGGTGCTGGCAATTGCCTGGTTAATTAATCCTAATGTATATTCAACTGGCATCTTGTATCTTCTTTCCTGACAAGTGCTGTTGCTACTACCCCACTCCAGATTAAAGCCGCGAGTAAAAATTTATAAATATTAAATAGAAATAATCTAAAATGTAGCCTCTTTATTTCTAATAGCAATAACTAAGGTGGTTTTTTCACCTACTAATTTAACTGTAGAGAACTCCCTGCTAGTTCTTCAACACATTTTAGAAGAGACTAAAGAACAGATTTGTGTCTGTGTATCCTCATCCTTTATTTCTGAAAGCACGAAGCTTTCTCTGGCTCTTTCCTCCTCCTCCCCTCAGCCCAGGGCGCGGCGTTCGCTGCCCTGCTGCCATGGAGGCCCGCGGGGGAGGCAGGTCCCTTCCCACCCCTCCCCTCTGTGCGGGCTCCGGTGGTACCACAAACATTTATTTTCCGACAAAGGCGGAAACGGGGCCCGCGCTGGGCCCGTGTCCCGCACACGACCCGGCCTCGGCGGCCCAACATGGCGGCCGGGCCCCCGCGGTCACGTGAGGCCGGCGCGCGGTGACGTCAGGGCCCCGTGAGCGGAAGTTGTCGGGGAGGCGGAAGCGGGCGCGGGAGGCGGCGGGGCCCATTAAAGCCGACGAGGCGGGCGGGGGGTGCAGCGATCGGGGCCGGGCCGCGGCGGTAGCACCAGGTGAGCCCGGCGGTACCGCGGGTCCCGCGCGCGGCCGAAGGGGATGGGGGGGCGGCCTCGCCCCGGGTTTGGGGGAGCCGCTTGCGGCCCCTCCCCGGCACNGAGGCGGGCCCGGGCGGTCGCGCTGCCGGCGCCGAGCTCCCTGGAGCCGGGCCCGGCGCTGCCCTCGGGACAATACGGGAGGGTCTCCCCTGGAAGGGGCTCCTCCCCGAGGGCCTTTCCCGGGATGCGCGTTTCGCCGGGCCTTTGTGGAGCCTCCTCTGCTGAGAGCCTCGTAGAGGCCCGAGCAGTGCCTCCCGGGGAGGGAGCGCATTGTCTGTGGCGTGTGGAGCTGCTGTAGCTCCTCGCG
>VZTD01004446.1:63059-91260 GCA_013397725.1 Rhagologus leucostigma
AGCCGGTGGCCGAAGGACGGCCGGGGCTGTGGCGGGGTGCCGGGTCGGGGCTGTGAAGCGCTGCTCTGGGGGTCGGTGGGGATCGCTTTTAACATGAACCGGCAGCCCCGGGAGCAATTAATCTGACCAAAGAGGCGGCCGAGGAGACTGGCAGTTATTGCGAAAGTAGCTGTCGGTGTGTGTAAAACCTGAGTCAGTCCTAAGAAGTATTAGAGTGGATGTTAGAAGTGCTTTTGTCTGTGAGTGTATAATAAGGTAAATTAAGTGATAGATGCATTATTAGTTTTCATATATATAGACTAAGAAATATGGAAATGCTTGATGGTTGTACTTAAGACAGTTGCACTACCTGTAAATAGAGGGATTATTTTAGTAGCAAAAAGGCTGTCCTAATCTGAAGTAGGATAGGTAACCTCAGCATCAAAATGAGTATGTCTCACCTAGTAACTCCGAGTGTTTTGTTCTCAAAGCTGGAAATTTCAGCATTATTTCCTGGAAAACTAAAAGTGTTTGCTGATAAGCAGAGCTGTTGTGATCTGTGTGTATGAGGTTTTTATACGTAAACTGAGGCCACATGACAGAACAAAGTCCTCCCAACTGTAAGCAAGCTGTTCTTTGTTTGACACTTGCCAGCATGGAACCTTTAAAGCTTCCAGTTCTTGTCACTGGCTGGCCAGCTCTGGCCTGTGCCTAAAACTCTGTGTATCCATGTGGGAATTGGGGCTGGGGGAAGTGAAGAATTCTCTTTTTAGGGGAGTGGTACCTAAGTAGCTATGCCACGGTGTTTGGCTGGCTGTGACTTGAAGGCTGTGGTGGTACCAGTGGCGTGTGAATAGGAGCTGCAGCCTGGCTGTGCTTCCAGTAGAACCAGGTTGCTGGAGTCAGTGTATCCTGCTCTCTCAGGAGCTGAATTTGAGGTTAAAGTGGGTGGAGTCATTTGAATATTCCTTGTTAAATAATCAAGGCTCCGTTGCTGTACTTACTCAGGAAGAACAAGTATACTTGTCTCTCCCCCTCCCCCTTGTGACTCCCAACAGCTGACTGAACACATGACTTGCCCTCCATGCACTAATGAGTGGACCCACCATGCCTGGCCTGAGTCCTCAGAATTAAAGCAGCTCTAATACTGTTAACTTTCAAGCACTGCCTTTTTTTTGTTGTTGTTGTTTTGGGTTTTCTTCTTTTTTCTTTGTGCTGTTACATTAATACTCTACATCTGGTGTAGAAAAGCTGTTAGATGGGGTTTATCTGACCCCTCTGAGAGGAAAACTTCTGAAATCTGACAGCAGTTTCTTGTTCTCCCAACGTGCAGTGCAAAATATAACTGATAAGATGGAAGGGAGTAACTGTGTTAAACGTTCTTGTTCCCTGTGGTGTCATGGAATGGTCCCTGTCCTCAAACTCAAATACCCTGATAGTAGTTCAGCACAGAATCACAGAATATTCCAAGTTGGAAGGCACGCACTAGGATCATTGAAGTTCAATTCCTGGCTGTGTGCAGGGCACCTCCAACAATCCCACGATGTGCCTGAGAGTGTTGTTCAAGTGCTCTTGAGCTCTGGCAGGTGTGGGGCCATGACCGCTTCCCTGGGGAGCCTGTTCCAGTGCCCAGCCACCCTTTAGGTGAAGAGCTCTTTCCCTGCATCCAGCCTAAACCTGCTTTGACAAAGCTTCATGCTGTTCTCTTGGTCCTGTCACTGGTCACCAGAGTGAAGAGATGGGGAACAGGACACCCTGAGTTGTACCTTCAAGGTGCCAAGTTAAGAATTTAAATAACTGTGTTGCAGAGTCTGCACTACAGGTATCCTGGCCCTCCTGCCAAAGCCAGGGACTCAAACTCTTAGAGTAGCACAGTCACGTTACAACATTGATAAATCCTTAACTGAAAGTGGAAAATGTACAAGCTCTGCTCTGAAGTGACCTGGGGACGATACGACTTTGCTTGGTTTGCTACTCAGAATGAAAGCTTGTGAGCAGGAGGGTTACCAGATTTATTTTCTGCAGCACCTTCTTAAAGCTCATGTTTTAAGACACTTGTTTTGGAAGGTTGTGAGAATTACCTGTCGGAGCAAATCTCTGGCAAAGCTTGTCCTTGAGGAAACATGACAATTACAATCAAACCATCTGTGCAAAACTATAAATAGCTCTGTCTGTAACATGTATGGGATATTGGTCTGACTTCTGTGTGAAAATGAGACTAGTTTATGCAGAACTTAACATTTGGCTGTAAACAAAATTGTCTGTGCTTGATTAGGGTGTGTTTTTAAATGCTGCATCGTGAGAGAGGGTTTGCAGGTACCTGGCTTGAGGATGAGGGCTATAAATAGGGCACTTGGATGTTTGCATAGTCTGAAACTGATAGATGATGTGGGCTCACAGGTACTCATAGGTGTGTCCCTGCCTTTAGAATACAGCAATTTTGTTAGTAACTGCAGTAAATTGAGCCTTTGTGAGACAAGTACAGAACCCTCACCTTGCATGTTACCACTATTTCCTTATGTCTTCTGGGCTTCTCCTTGGCTGTGACCTGACCTGCTCTCAAGTCCCTGTTACCAGGGCCTGATGGACCTAAGATTCCCTTGCAGAGCTGTAGAGTAGTTTAAAGCTGCTTGTCTCCATAGAAGGGAGTCCAGCTGAGACCTTACCTAAATGCTGAACTTGGCTGGGCACTAGCATGTGCTGCTTGTCTGACAGCAATCCTGCATCCTTCAGATGCTGAAGTACTTCATTCTTGCATAGCATTGTCTTGATAATTGCAGTTTAATTGCCTGATGAGTTAGAGTTGAGTCGGCTTCCTTCTGCAGCTTCCTAAAACGATCTTTTGTAGTTGCTGTGTAACAGTCTGCCTTCAGATATAGCTGTGACCGGAGATTGTGGAGATAAAAGGGTCACTTTCTGCAGCATCAATCCAAACACGAGCTGTGCACCTCAAAACTGAATTAGATATGGATAATTAATTGAATGACAATAGTTAATATACCATGCTTAGTTCTGCAGTGAGGGGCTCGATTGAAGGTCCCATTTCTCTTTAAATGCACCTTGAATAAAGCTTGCAAACGAGCGCCCAAGGTCAGGAACTGCACATGTGCTGCTCAGAAATAGCAGGCGGTGAAGGGATACCCCTGTGTCACATGGTTCCCCTCTGGCTCCCGGCGTGCTTGTTGCTTTTACTCTCTGTTGGTGGGGATGCAGCTCTCGAGCCCAGCGTGCTGCTGCATTTTGTGCTGGCGGAGATCTGCCCTGGTGATGTCATCGCTGCTGTGAGCGCTGCTCCTGCGAGGCTGCTCCTCCTCTCCGGTGCCAGCAACCAGCGCTCTGTCTGTGGGGGAAGCTTTGTCAACACTACTGTTGCTACCTCGTGGTCAGTGACCCTCGGGAAGGAAGCAAGCTCGTCAAGGCCACTGGAGTGTGTCGATTTGCCCCTGATCTCAAATAGCCTTGACTTCTCTTGCCAGAAAACCTGTTATTGAGGCCGTGGCTGTCTTCATAGGGCAGTGAAGCTTCAGGAGGGGGTGCGCTGCCTTTGAGATGGGATTGAAGTGTAAAGCTGTGGCACAGATTTCTATCTGCATGATTTAAAGGCACTTGATATAGTGAGCGATTTGCTCTTTCTTCTGCATAACCACTTAAAATGCCAATTTAAGGTGACTAATCGTGTCTAACTGTATTTGCGTGAGTTTCAAGCAGAAATTGTTAAATGAAATTGAGTAGATCCTCTTAATGTCAGTTAAAAAACACAGTATTTTTCTTGAGTCTGTCCTATATACTGTAACTTCTGTCATTTGACAGACCAGGTGGACTAGTGAAGTGGTGAACAAAAGTGGAGGCCAGCAGCTGGAGCTGACTTCGGAGCCAAACTGCCTGGAGTACCTGGACCTTGGTTACTGGGGCTACCAGTTTATCTAACAAGTCTGTGCCGAGCCCTTGAACTCTTTCCAGCTGGAAGCAGAATCCTCTTCAAAGTAACCTGCCTGGTGCTTGTCTCCCTCAAAGGGGCTGAGTCACTCGGCTCCCAGACATGGATAATGATATCTGGAGTCCAAACTGGCACGGTGGTGACAGTGTCTTGAGCATGAGCAGTGAGAGGGTTTTAGCTGAAACATGCCTAAGCCTGAACGTTTCCCCCCTGCCTAACCAGATGCCATTTGCCCACAGAGTTCTCTTAATCTCACCATGCAAGTGAGGTTTTTATTGGACCTTTGTGGAGCTTCATCAAGAGGATAGGTGAAGTGGTAAAGTATTGATGCAGGATCTATGCAAGAGGTATGAGGGTATGAAGTATGAGTGTGAAACTGAGTATCCACAGTAGGAATTCCTTGTTAGTCACTGCCTCAGCTGTCATGACAAGCTACTTGTTACACTCCCATCCTGGTACTGAAATACTTGTCCTTCCTGCTCTGCAAACCACATTAGCATAGTAAGAGGTATTGAGTGTGTGTAGGATCAAGAGTTCTGCTCGCAGATCAAGGTGTAGTTCTTAGATTACAACCTGTCCCTAGAGAAAGCTTCCTCTCTAGAAGACTCTTTACTGACAACGACCTCGTGGAAGGAGGAGTAAGGTTTTTGCCATTAGTGTTGGTCTGGTACTTCCCTACATCTGCTAGTAGGATCTCCCATCAGTATTTGTCCTTTCTCCTCTATCAAGCTTCTCATGCTGCAGGAGACACGATATTCACTCTCATATGTGAATATCAGGTGTAAGTTACAGCATCTGGCAGACCTCCTAAGGGCCGTCATTTGACTTGGTCAAAGTCTCCTTTCAGTTTCTTGTTTCCTGCCCAGCCTCTAGGAACTGTGGCAGCCAGGAGTGGATAAACAAGGCTTGTTTACCACTGACAAGGTCTAAGATCTGTGCTTTGCTTACCACTGCAAAAGTTATCTATCTGTGTTTCTGAAACCGAAAGCATGACAGGAATGCGTGAAAACTTAGGAAACTGTAGTCAAAACAAGAAATTAATCTGAGCACTTAAAAAATACTGTCAGATATGGTAAAAGTATAACAACTCAGTTGTTTGTCAGTGGGTGGCCTGGCTAACTTAGAATATTTTGAATTGGACAGCCTTATCTTCTGGACATACAGATTAAAACCCAGCTGCCTCTGGCACTGTGCTTGTTTTATAGAGAGCAATAAGGGAATTGTCACTCGGGGTATGGCCTGATGTGAGAACTGTGCCGGGCTCTTGGTATTCATGTCAGGGTGACTAAAACTGTTGGGTGGCTCCACTAGCTGAGTGGCTGTGTGCCAGAAGGCCGACAGACACCGCTGTATGAACTGGGCTGTATGAGCACTATAGCTGTGTTCCAGTTAGTTTAAGATCTGTTTTACTGATTGGAAAGCTGTCCACCAAGGAGGCCGTTGTGGTAGAGGCATCATGGAAGCTGTGCTGGCGTAGCTGCAGTACTTTGCGTAGGCAAGGCCCTTAGTCAAGACACATGGCTTGTTGCCTAGTGTCTCCCAGCAGCCAGCTATGTGCTCAACTCTCCTCCCACATCCTGAGATTGTCTCCCCCAGGGCAGAATAGGGGAAGTTAAGCTTGCTCTGATAAAGGGGGAGGGGTGTTAAAGCAAGCATGCCTGTTCCTGTAACAGCTTCATCCTTGGGGGAAATCTGCTGGGAACTACCTGAAATCCTGTAGGATTTAACAGGGGAACTGCTTCTTCCTGGAAGGTCAGGGCACAGCAGTACTGATTCTTGAATGATGACATGACTTGAGCCTCCAAGAGAAGGGTAGCAGAAGATGTTGAGACACTTGCTATCAGTCTGTTAGGGTATGTCTGCCCAATCCTGGAGAAGGATATTCTGTGGTCTAAGGGCCATTTAGCTGCTGGAGGAAAAGGTGGACTAAAACTTCCTAACTGGTAACATCCAGCTTTCAGTGAATCTTCTGGGTATGGCTTTTTTGCAAAGCTGTCTTCCTATAAGCTGAACACTTCTACTTCAGCAGCCCTGGCTTTCTTTCTGGGAATCCTGGTCTTGTTAGTGTGTGGCATCAGCTTCAAAAGGATCTTCCTGGACTCCTCTCCTGCCAGAGCTGCAGTCTCCCATACCTGCTACCCAGTGTGGAGATGATGGTGATGCCTTATCCTAGGCTTAGAATTAAAAGCCAAACACAGTTAGAGGGAAAAAGGGTTTTACCTTGGTATTTATTTAAGGATCCTCTGGTGCACCACATCCAGGTAGAAAGCACCTCCGAAGATGCACCCCCCAAGATGCACACACATGATAATTTGCATATACAGTTATAGACCTTGCACATTAGCATATCTATCAAAGATTCCCCAATGAGAGGCTCAAGAGAAGGCCCCGTCCTGAGGAATGTTCCCCCTGGATGGGCCTGTCTTGGTTTACAGAATGTGTTCTGGAGAGGACCTTGGTGTCTGGGGCTTTCTGACCCAACTTCGAGGTTTCCAAGATGTTTGGTCTCCTGGCTTAACGGAACTTTGGGTCTAAGCTAGTTATCAGACTTGGGGAATTACAAGTATGTGGCCTAAAAGCACTAAGGATACATGCAAAGCTGTGTAAAAGGGTATGTTGGAAGGGTATATGAAAAAGCAAAAAATCATCATGGCATCAATGGGAATAATCCTCAGGTTGTTGAGGAGCAAAGTGATCCACCCAAGGTGGCTGCCCAGCATAGCTGGCTGCATCCCTGGGGATGTTTTCTTCACTCCCTTCCGTCCATCCCTTTGGCTCAGGGTGATTATCACCTGGAAGATCCTACATGTGCTCCTGTGATCTTAGGCTAAGCAGTAGTCTGGGCAAAGCAGTGTTCCTGTAGACAGCAAGAAATGTCCTCCAGACCTTTCCCACTGCTCCTGAGCACACTCTTGGTCTGATTGAACATGGAGAAACATCTGCCATGGTACTGTAAGCAAATGCATTTTCATGCTTGTTTTGCTCCCACTTGCAAACCATGTAGTCAGATCAACGTGGTGCCTCCTCACGAGATGGTGGCTGTTGTGGTATTTAAACCAGTAGAGATCAGAGATCAGTTTTTGGCACTAGGGGTGGAGTCTAGTCCTATGTAGTTGGGACTTTTCTAGGGTAGAGTCACAATTTATTATGGCAGCTTTACAGCCAAAAACTTGTTCAATTCCACAGCTAGTATTTAAACTTTGTGCAGCATAGAACAACTCTGATCTGGAGAAATGCCAGGAGGTGTAACAGGGCTGTGAATCAGTGAGGCTTGGGCTGAAGAGCTTGGCTTTGAGAACTTGGGCTTTGAGCCTGACTGATCATATGCATCAGTGCCTCTCAGAAATGCAGTGCTCTCCAAATCTTAGCCCTAAGGGAGCCACAGCTGAGCTGAGATCTCAGGCAGGGCAGACCCCTTCTCATGTGCAAGTCCTGTGATTTCATTGCAGACATGGCTCCCACCAGTGGTATTGCTTCTGCCTTCCCTGTGTTGTCTGGACTCTGGCAAGCTGGATGTTGGCATGTCCTCTTCCAGTGAGCTCTGAGTCCTTGCCCACATCAGGGATGTGTGGTAGAGCCTTCAGCTGAGGATTGAGGGGATGTCCTGAGGCAAGCTAAAACCTTACTACCAGTGATAGGAGTGTCTTACCCAGCACTGGCTCTGAGCTTCCTTGATCACACCGAGAATCTATTATGCTCAAAACTGTTCCAAAGCTTCTGTTTCCCAGCTGGGTTTTCTGCCTGTTTCTCCAAGCTACATGTTGCCCAATCATTCTCTTCCTTTAGCACTGAACCATCTTAAGAGCATGTTACCCATGAACAGGATGCAGCAGAATATTTGTGTAGGCCTGGTGCCAGCTCTGTCTGGGAGCTACTTCAGACCATGTCAGCTGGCTTTTAGCACTCACACTGGTTTGGTGCCCATGTTGAAGCGGGCAGTGAACAGAACTTGCAGCCATGTGGCTGAGCTGCTGCTGCTGCTGGTTCCTGAGCTTTGCTTGGTTCTAGAGCAGCTGCTCCAGCACTGGAGGCTGCAACTCCACCCTCAAAAGGAGGTGGAAACTTAGTGCAGACAGCTGTAATCTAAAAAGCCAATTTCTCTGGGATACTGAAACATGTTCTAAGATTCTATTTTGATCTGAGCCATGTCAGTGTGCTAGCAGGCATCTAAAGCTCTAGGCTGTTCTTTAAGAAGGTGAAGCTTTTGTGTAGGACTCTCAGATGGAGGTGGGATATACTGGACAGCATATTTACACCTGACAGCTTGCTAGATGATGTTTTACACAAGGTATCAAAAATTAATTTGTAGCTGAAGTTTCCAGCTCTGTGAACAGAGGTAATTTCTGCCTCACAGGGCTGTCTGGGAAGGGTACCAACTGGACAGAAGCCTGCTCCTGGTGGAGCTGCAGTAAGTAGCAGGCAGCTGAGCTGCTCCTCTTGAGGAGGGAATGAGGAGCTGTGCTTGAGCTTTTGGCTGGGTACCAGCAGGAGGGAATATATTGGTTAGAACAGCAACATAACCGTGTTGGGAAGGAGGAGGTGGAAATCAGTTTTGAGATGCTACTGATAGAACAGCAGCTAGAGTGTACCCTTCAGTGAAGCTGTCACAGGAATATCTTGCCAGCTGCTTTTGGTGTGGGCTCTCCTTGAACTGACTGCTGCTCTGTGGTGCATCTGAGGCCTGGAGGCGCCTCTTATTGTATGGACTGTAGGAGCCCATTGCCCTCAAAAACAGCCTATTTACAGAGAGCAGTTCTTGCAAGTTGTCAGCCTGAATGACAAGATGTTCCTGATTTCCTTTTTAGACACAGCACGTGTCCCCACTAAATGTGAGGCTTTCTTCAGTGGTATCTTCCAGTGAGCTGGGGAAGCTGAGCTCCTAGTAGACCTGTCATGGAAGAGAGTACTGTCCTGCTTGTGCAGCCTTTGTCAGTGCAAGACTCGACCTGCTATTATAACCTCCTGTGCTTCTGTAGTAGTCCTCAATGTGAGGATGCTGGATACATGTTCCACCTGTAGAGCACCCAGGTTCGGTAAGGAAAATGTGCAGGCTCTGTAGCAGTCAAAAACCTCAAAGGCAGCCTTATTTCTAGTTTCTTCCTTGAAGGCAGCTTGGCATCTCTTAAGCCATGTTGATATGAAATTAATAGCCCCTGCTGATTGTCCTCTGGCTACTGCTGTGCTTTTGCACAGCTGAAAAGGTAGGACTTCTGCCCTCCTTGTGGGCTGTTGTGTCACTCTCAGGAGAATGCAAGTGACATGTTAAAGGCTGGTATCTGTTGGTCTCAGATTTGTGTTGAACTGCTCAGGCAGTTACTTGTAGCTTTGTATTGGCTGACACCTTGTTAGCAATGTCTGTGTGACCTAGTGGGAACCAAGATGTTGTTGAATTGTAACTGGTAAAGCTCGTTCAGCCCAGTCTGGGGCTCTGCTGCACTTGGAGTTTGAGGCTTCAGTACAAACGGTGTCTGTACCACTTGGACATTCTGCAACCAGGAACTGTGATTCTGGTCAACTAATGGCAATAAACGGCTATGCATTTCCTCAGGATGAGGCCTTGCTTTTTCAGAGTAGCTGAAAAATTGGAGCAAATTCATGTATCTACTCAAAGCTTTAGCTAAAGCGTGGCAAGGTACAGTGCGACCACAGGGCAGGTGGCATGTGCCAAGCTGTTTGGTGTGCTTTGCCCTCTAAAAACAGGATAAACATTCAGTGACCATCTCATTTCAGTGGCTGAAGATCTAAGCAGACGTAAGCCCTTGAGATGCCAAACATGCTAGGGAACTTGCTACTTTTGAGAGGGAACTGGTTCAGTCTGACTGAGCTGGTCCTGAATCATATTTCCAGCTTCAGTTTCCTTGAAAAAATGCAGAACCCGGTGAGGGGGGAGGGAGGAAATAAAAATAGCTCTCTGTAGTACAGAGACATAATGCTCTGCAGCCTCCCCCATGCAAGAGAACAGTGAGTAGAGGTGCTGTTTCTGTGTCAAAAGTGCACTTAGCTGCATTTTGGGACACTTTTCCCGCATTTCAGGACAGAAGATTCTTCCAGTACACAAGGATAGCTCTGTCTGGTCACTGTGGTGAGCACGCTGCTGTGTGTGGTAGCCCATAATGGAGACCTGATCTGTCCACATCAGCTTGTTCATGCTGGCTGTTTTTGCTAAAGGTCCTGTGGTATAGTGGGCAAGTGGAAACTCTGCTTATCAGCCACAGCACCCAGAACAGAGCTGCAGTGCTTCAGGTTCAAATACACCTTTTTGTGGGACACCTGCTTACTCTTGTGCTGCCTGCTTGGACAGGGGAGCAGAACTAGGCATCCATAAGTGCCTCTCTGAGTTTAGCTCTGCTCGATGCCTGCTGCCCTACCACTTTGTGCCTTGTTGGTGTGGTGTTAAATATTCCTGGCAGAGGACACAAGGCAAGAGGTGCTGTCCAACATCCTCACTTCAGCATTCAGTTGGTTTCTGGTGGAAGGTGCAGGTGGCAGGTTGGTAGCTGTAGGACCAGGGAACTCCTGAAAAATATTCCAGCCTCTATAGACATGTTAGGATTGTGACTCAAACTGTTCAAAAGCAAAGCTGAAACAGTAAAGACTGCTCAGCAGCTTCAAAACTGGTATGGGTATGCTGCCGCTTAGGGAGCCTTGTATTCCATGGAGGTGAGATTTCCCCCAGGGCTGGATGCTTTCACACTAGAACTGTTCATGAGCAGCTTAGAATGTGCCTTTTGCAAGGCCTGCTTCTGTTAAAGCATAGCTAATCTGAGGTCTGGTGAGCCATCAAAGCAAGCTACTACTGTGCTTTGCTTGTACCAACCCAATTAATATTAAAATGCCTGCATTGTGACTTGACACATGTGAACATCTCTAAGGAATTCTTAACCATCCGTTTCTGCTTTGAGTTAAAGCAGCTGTCTTAATATAGCAAGGGAAAGGACAGTTGTAATGTACTCTAAAGCAACAAGGGAAACCTAATTAGACTTGGCATAGGCTTCATTTGCTCTTGCATCTGAGCTGTAGAGCTATGAAGTTTCATAGGATGCTTTTTGACTCTTTCAGATCAGCTAAGCCACTTGCAGGTCAGATGTTAAGGATTTTCCCTTGCTGCTCCTGCAGGTGAGCCTTAAAGGTAATAACAATATTGTGGGAGAGAGTGTGCTAGACCAGCTTAATTTTCTGAGGGTCAGCATATCATTAATGGCTTGTTTGCTTAGAGGATAGGCATTAAAAATGGAGTGGAAGGACTCCTCTCCTGTATTAGAGACAGCTGTGTCATTCCTTTGGCACCAGTTAAGCCAGGAGGAGGAATGATGCTGACTGGTCTCCTGGCTGATGTGGAGTGTCTAGTGGCTCCTGAGCAGGGCTGGCTGGGTGTGCTGCTGTAGGTTGTGTTCTGAGCAGTCATGCAGATGACCTCGCTCCAAAAGATTTCATGCAGTGTGATACAGAACTGATGTCTTGGATCAAATCTTAACAAACAGGTTTTTCTTCATGATACCTCTGAAAAAGGAAGTGTTTGTTCAGAAGAGCTCCCAGGACTGGACACAAGCCCCGTGTGAGCTCTCACACTGCCATCTGAAGGATGTGTGCCTCAACAGGGTGCTGCTCTGGAGTAATTGTGTCAAATAGCAGAAAGCAAGACAAGCTGCATTATATAGTGCAAAATAGTCTTAGTGCTGAGTCAGTGGGACCCCAGCCTATTTCAACTCAACCAGTTTCTACAGGACCTGAAGATGTGTTTCCTTGTTGTACTAGGCGAGGAGTAACTCTGAAGTCTTGGTCTGTTTATACCTGCAATGAGAAGATGATTAAGAGGGCTTTGCCCATCAACTGACTGGGCTTCAGGGCAGCATCAGTCAAGCCTGGTAGAACAAGGGTGTTAGTCTGGACAGTGTCCACTGCTGGTCCCTGGCAGGGCTGGAGTTCCTCACTGTTTCATGGCCCACACCAAATACGAAGCTGTGGCAGCTCCTCCTGTGCTGTGGCTCACATCCATTGCATCACCTGGGATGGAAGCTGAGTGTCTCACCTGACTGGTGTTGATGGGGCAGTGACAGCCCTCGCACTGCTGGGTAGCCTGTCAGCTATGACAAGAAGGCAGTGTCAGCTCTGACTCAGCCTGACTTCCCGTGTCTGCAGGTGGCTGCTCAGCTGAGTTCCAAGGTAATGAATCTTGACGGAGCAGTTTTCCCTCCCCTCATAGTGGGACTTCAGGCTATGTTGAACTTGGGAGATAAGCATCCAGTGTGATTTAGTGTTGCAATTTAGGGCTCTGCAAATCCCTGCCTAAGCATGAGAACTAATGCCAGCTTGTCCAAAGCTGCTTCAAATACCAGGAGGCAGTGAGCTGCAGCAGCAAGTGATACTGGAAACACTCTGAGGAAAATAGAAGCAATTCCCAGAAGCATGCTGTGTTCTGGCACAGCCACTTCTGGGTGAGTTGTTTTCCTCTGTCCTGAGGAAATCAGGTGACTTGCACTGGACCTGAACCTATGCAGATGTTTTTCATGACAGTTCAGTGTACACAGCTGTCTTTAGGCTGTTTTAAAGCTCTGTTCACTTGCTTCTTGCTCCAGCTGGGCTGCTTTTGCTGCACAAGTCTCTGGCTTGGCTGGCAAAAGTGTCACTTGTTACGTGCTTGGTGAACACAGGAGGTGCAGACTGCTTGAAGGAGCTTCTGTGGTCTGTTCTCCCCATGACTATAGGCGAGACAAGCTATGGTGTGTGGATCTTGGCAAGAGCAGAAGCAGGACTCAGTGTTGGTGTTGTTGACAGCTTTCAGCTGGTTCTATCTCAATGAGCATAGCTGGGCTGCCAGTAGGATCAGTGAACAATGCAGTCCACTGGAAAAGAGAGGTGTTTACACTTGGAGGAACTGTCCTGCACATGCTCTCTGGCCTCTGCTAACACCCATCTAAGGGTTGCATGAGCACTGTGGGTGACCTGTCACTGCTGCTCACTCCACAGCCCCTGGCTGTTATCTCCTCAGCACTGAGTCCTGTTTAGAGGCATCTCAAGGATCTCATGAGGTTATACAGGAAAAAAACCCAGAAGGGCCAAAGCCCAACTAGCATTTAATCTGGCTACTGCTGTAAAAGACAATAAAAAGTGTTTTTATACATTAGCAACAAAAGGAGAGCTAAGGGGAATCTCCATCCTTTATTGGGTGTGGAGGGAAACACAGTGACAAAGGATGAGGAATAGGCCTGCTACATGACTTGGACACACACTCAAGACTCTGTAGCTGGATGGGTGGGTACTGAGGGAACTGGTGGAAGTGCTGCCTGAGCCCCTTTCAATCCAGCAGTCGTGGCTCACTGGGGAGGTCCCAGTGGACTAGAAGTTAGCAAATGAAATGTCCGTCTACAAGAAGGGTCAGCAGGAGGATCTGCAGAAGGCCTGTTAGTGTGGCCTTGGTGCCAGAGAAGGTTATGGAGCAGATATCTTGATTGCCATCATGCAACTTGTACAGGACAACCAGGGCATCAGGCCCAGTGAGCATGGGTTTAGGAAAGGCAGGTCCTGCTTGACCAGCCTTGTCTCTTACGACAAAGTGCCCTGCTTAGTGTATCAGTGAAAGGCTGTGGATGTGGTCTGTCTGGATTTTAGTAAATCCTTTGACACTGTTTCCCACAGCATCCTCCTGGAGAAGCTGGCTGCTCATGGCTTGGACAGGTGCACTGTTTGCTGGATAGAAAACTGGCTGGATGGCTGGGCCCAGACAGTGGTGGGGCATGGAGTTACATCCAGCTGGCAGCTGGCCACCAGTGGTGTTCCCCTGGGATCAGTACTAGGGCCAGTCTTGTTTAATGTCTTTATCAGTGCTCTGGGTGAGGGGATTGAGGGCACCCTCAGTCAGTTTGCAGGTGAAACCAGGTTGGGTGGGAGTGTTTGATCTGCTGGAAGGTGGGAGGGCTCTGCAGAAGGATCTGGACAGGCTGGATCAGTGGGCCAAGGCCAGTGGTGTGAGGTTCATCAAGGTAAAGGCGGATCCTGCGTTTGGGTCACAACAACCCCCTGCATCTCCAGGCTGGGGGCAGAGAGGCTGGAAAGCTGCCTGGCAGGAAGAGATCCGGGGCTGTTGGTTGACAGTGGCTGAACATGGGCCCAGGTGTGCCCAGGTGGCCAAGAAGCCCAGTGGCGTTCTGGCTGTATCAGCAATAGTGTGGCCAACAGGACCAGGGCCTGGGGATTGTTCCCCTGTCCTGGGCACTGTTGAGGCCACAGCTCAAATCCTGGGTTCAGTTTTGTGCCTCTCACTACACAAAAAACATGGAGATGCTGGAGCATGTCCAGAGAAGGGCAACGGATCTGGGGAAGGCACTGGAGCACAAGTCTCCTTGGGAGCAGCTGGGGGTGTTTAGCCTGGAGAAAAGGAGGCTCAGGGGGGCCCTTATGGCTCTACAACACCTGAAAGGAGATTGTAGCCAGGTGGGGGTCGGGCTCTTCTCCCAGGTAACAAGTGACAAGATGAGGAAACAGCTTCAAGTTATGCCAGGGAGGTTTAGATTGGATATTAAGGAAAATTTCTTCACCAAAAGCACTGTCAGCACTGTTCCCACTGGAACGGGCTGCCTAGGTCAGTGGTGGAATCACCATCCCTGGAAATGTTTGTCATGTAGTTGTGGCACTGAGGGACATGGGTTAGTGGTGGCTTGGCAGTGCTGGGTTAATGGTTGGACCCATTGGGTGATCCTAGAGGCCTTTTCCAACCCTGTGCCTGTGAGCTGGGTGCAGTCTAGCAAGGTGTAGCTGTAGGTGCCTCACCACTACAGTGGCTGCAGGGGTGCTCCTTCAGCTTCTGCAGCATTCACTGACAGCAAAGGCTAAGGCATGTCGTGTCTTCTAACCCTCAAAGCTTGAGATGATTAAGATCTTTTGCAACTGGAGTGCATCTAGTAAGATGGTTTTTACATCTTGGAGCCTCCTGTAGTAGTGGGGTGAAGCGGGTGCAGTTATCTAGCACCTTAGGCTGTTGTGTATCCCAGGAGGCACATATGATTGAGCTGCTTGGAAGACATAAATCCCTGTTGTAGAAGTGAAGGCCTCCTTAGCTGTGAAAATCTGGAATAGCTCCTGAAGAGTAGGAGTTGTGTGCTGCAATGAATGTGGTGTAGCAGGATGGGAATTTTAGGGTAAGCAAGTCCATATATAAGGGCTTAATACCAAAGCCTGTTGTCTAGGATTTTTGAAGTCAAGTAGCACAGCTTATAACCATCTTGTGGCTCCTCTTGCTGTACTGAACCTGCAGGGCTCCTTCAGGAAAGCCAAGAAGTCCTTGTGTTGTGGAGCAGGTCAGTACCAAAACAGGGTCTGTGATCTGATCCAGCACATAAGAGTGGTTGAAGGAGACACACATAAGTGTGGAGAAGGGCCTCATGGTGGGAAGGGTGTGCTCAGCCACTGGCAAGACCTTGTGCTTGCTCTCACCCTGCTAAAGCACATCCAGAAGTGTGTGTATTCAGGCCTGCTGCAGCTGATGAACTTGTAGCTGCCTCACTGGTCTGAAGGAGACCTGGGAGCAAGTGTGGAACTCTGGAGCTCAGCTCTCTCTTGCTAATTGGATGGACCATTAGTGGCCTGTTTAGAGCCACCTGCCTATGAAGTTTTTCAGCTGCAGGATGTAACAGAACAAACAACTCATCATCTAACAGAGTAGATGACCATCAGTAGGCTGAATGTTGAGGTTTGTCACTGTAACTGTATTACACCAAAGCTGAGGTGGCAGTAGTCAGCCTCCTGTGCCCTCAGAGAAGCCACAGAGTCTGGTAGCAGTTTGCTTTGTAATTCAGCTGCCCTGTGTGGCTGTTGCAGCTGCTTCAACCACAGTGTGTCCTTGGGATTCGGTACTTTCACAAAGCACAGCTGCTAGAGAAAGCTACCACTTCTCCAAGCTCATGATGGAGGAAATGCCTTTTTTTTTTCTTACTTTTTGCTGGGAAACTACTGAACAGCACAAAAAAGCTTGAGTGTGGTATTAGACACATGCATGTTTATCTCTCACTTTGTGGCATGTGTAAGAATTATTAGCCTGTGTTGGGAGCTGGTATGATTTAGTGCACTGCCTCAAGTCAAGGGAGATGGCCTGGGCTAGTATATCTACCAAATGGCCTGGAAATAGGATCCAGAAGGGTCTTGGTAGTGTAAAGGACAGGCACTCAGCTCATCTCCCTCTTGGTATTAAATTGCCGTTGCTGGTCTGACATGGCTCAGCCTGTGCAGTGGGCAGGCACCTGGTTAGTGCTGAGCGTAGCCTTGAATTGGAGTCTGGTTTCAGGAGTGCTGGGCCCTGCCTGTCGCTGGCTCCTTGCTGGGAGTCGGGTTTCTCAGGCTCCAAACGTGCTGCTTGCTTTCTTGAGGAATGACATGACTAATGATTTGTGATGGGATTGTTCTTCCTTTCTAGTGTGAAAGATGACTTCTAGGAAGAAAGTGTTACTGAAAGTCATCATCCTTGGAGACTCTGGGTAAGTGGAGGAGCCTTTAAGCTGCTAATCTCTATCTGGCTAGAGCAGTGCTCTTGACTAGTGGGAGCCTGGATGCACTGTAAGAAACCAGCAGTGCTGGGAGGAGAGATTTTACAGCCCTTCATAGCTGTGTTACCTCACAGGTTTAAGAACTCTTCACTGCCCTCTGTCCTGAAGGTGTCTCTGCAGTTCAGTATCTGGAAGTCCTGCCACAATATTAAAAGGGGAAAACGTGGTGGGCAGACCACTGGAGTAGCAGAGCTGAATAGCCTTCTGCAAGGAGGACATGTGCTGTTGGAATGAGTGTTTCACTTAAAAAAATAAATTAAAAAAAAAACCTAGTAAGCATTCTTAGGTGACTTCTTAAAATTCTGTCTCTGTCAGAGACATAGTCTGTACCAAGCCATCTGCTTTGCTTCTCTGGGCTGGCTGGAGCCTGCCCCTTGCAGTGAAAGGCTTTGCTCTGTGCTCTCAGCAAGGAGTCTGCTCTGCTGTCACAGGTTACTTGCTGTGCAGGCTGTAACCTGATTCCCATGACATAAGGCTTATTTATACTGCTGTCCCCAGCAAGCTGTTGTTCAGGGAGTGTTTCTCAGCCACACAGGGGGCATGTGAGCCTCTAAGTTTGCTCTCTGGGGAGGATCTCCACCTCTGGGTGCCCAGCAGATGCATCTGTGAGCTGTTGCTATCTGAGATTGTCTGTTCTTCCACCTCCTTCTGCAGAGGCTGAAGATTACTGTTTGTGATGGGTTTCTCTGAAGCACTTCATATTCCAAAATTGCCTTCATGGTCATAATGTGATATCTGCTCCTTCCCAAGATCAGATTAGTGATGGGGAAGTGAGGTTTCTCAGGATGTAATCCTTTGTATCCTTGGGTAGCTAATGCTCTTACTCAGCTGGTGTCTCAACATCTCTTGGTGTGCAAGCCCCTTCTTGCAGAGGTGGGTGCTTTTTGTTGAAAGGGCAGGAGGTTATGGAAAGAAAGTGAAGGGCACTGGAATGTTCTCTTCAGGGTGGTTAACTCAAACATTGTTGTACAAACAGCCTACCAAGTCTTTCTTTTGTGTTCCTGTACAGGGTGGGAAAGACATCGCTCATGAACCAGTATGTGAACAAGAAATTCAGTAACCAGTACAAGGCTACGATAGGCGCAGACTTCCTGACAAAAGAGGTGATGGTGGATGACAGGCTAGTGACAATGCAGGTAAGGAGGGACTCTGTTCCCTGCTGCAAGGGATGCCTTCACCCCACTTGTGTGGAAGCATCTGCTCTGGTGTAGGGGTCAGTGTACTGGGTGTGAATCTTGTTGGCACTGAACTTCTGTTAGACATAAGTGCATCTGGGCTTCTCTACAAATTTTTGCCTGGGCTGAACAAGGAAGGGCAAAGATTAATCTGGGCTCAGCCAAGAGCAGCTTTGCTAGGCTCTGTTTAAAAAACTGGATTTGGTACTGTCTGTAAACGAGATCTTGTTAGAAAAATTCACTTCCCTAGTGTTGAAGAACTGGAAGGGGCTGGGAAAGGACTCCCCAGGTCAACCACTTGTGTGGCCCCAAGTCCTGTGGGTGTAGTGTTAACCTGCCAGCCTGCTTATGTCTCTGGTATCTGAAGCTTTCATCTCTCCGTGGTGAAACTGACTGCAAGGCAGCAAAAGCTGCAGCCATCAGGACTCTGCTGGTACCCAGGTGTGTCCAAGCACTGCAGGCAGGTCACCTGCTGACCCTAACACCCAAGTCCTGCTTGCCCAGAACAAGGATATGTCCCTGGCTGAGGCTGAACACAAAAAGGGTCAACTATCTTTAGAAGGTGTTTCTGGCTCTTGATGCTTAATGCCTACAGAAATTCCCAAGCCTTCAGGTGCTGCTATCTGCCTAGCTGGGGACTATATAAGCCTGGTGGGGCGTTTTGGAATTAATGCCCTAATTGCAGACTGACTGTGTCAGAGCAGAGCTGGCTTATCTGCCCTGTCTTTTGCTCCAGATATGGGATACAGCAGGCCAAGAACGGTTTCAGTCTCTGGGAGTTGCCTTCTACAGGGGAGCAGACTGCTGCGTGCTGGTGTTTGATGTCACGGCCCCCAACACGTTCAAAACCCTAGACAGCTGGAGGGACGAATTCCTCATTCAGGCCAGTCCAAGGGATCCTGAGAACTTTCCTTTTGTTGTGCTGGGAAACAAGATTGACCTAGAAAACAGACAAGTGAGTACTGGGACTTGGTAACCTCCTCTTGAGAAATTGCTGGAGTGGGAGACCTTGTGGGAGGGTTATCTGAGAAACGGGAGTGGGAGGTGCCCGAGAGCGGCTCAGATGTTGTCTGCCACCGGAGAAGGGTTTCTCGTGCCTGGAGAGGTCAGACCCCTGTGCACAGCATGCTCCTGCCCACTGGTGGAAGGATTGCAGCAGCTTCCTGGGGAGGTGCAGGGAGAGGAGCTGCTTCTCCTCCTCCAGATGTGCTGAGCAGCTCCTATGGGAGCAAGCCAGTGCTCTGTGGTCTCATCTCCATCCTCCTTGCCCTGGGGCTGGGTCTGTCTGGTGATGGGCAGTGGTCTCCTGTGTTCTGTATCAAGGCTGCAGCTTTGAGGTCAGAGCTGCTCAGGTTGGACGTGAGGGTCCTTGGCCTTGCCCTGAAAATATAACCCCTCCCTGCATAGCAGAAGGTAGTGATGCTGCTCTCTGTCCACCCAGGTCACCACAAAACGAGCACAAGCCTGGTGCTACAGTAAAAACAACATCCCCTACTTTGAAACCAGTGCCAAGGAGGCCATTAATGTGGAACAAGCTTTCCAGACGATTGCACGAAATGCACTTAAACAGGTAGAGAGGGGGGCAGTGTGCAGCCCTGTGCCGGTGCTATGGGCAGCCTGGGGCTCACCCCCAGCCTTTCCCAGCCAAGAGCAGCTCCTTGCATGCTGGGAGCTGTGTGCAGAGCTGTGGCATTAACTCCTCCTTCTCTCCCGCTAGGAAACCGAAGTGGAGCTTTACAATGAATTCCCCGAACCTATCAAACTAGACAAGACTGACCGAGCGAAGGCTTCTGCGGAGAGCTGCAGCTGCTGAGGGGAGAGGGAGGGGTTGAGCACAGTCCTTCACAAACGAATATCACACTTAGGCCTTCAAACACACAGCCCCTCTTCTGTGTTTAAAATGAAATTTAAAAAAAAAATTGCATCTCCAGCTGCCAAAATCCACCCATCTCCCTTGAGCATCTGAGTCCTGCACTTCAGAGCTCACGTCCCCACACCATCCACATCACACTTCATGGTAACAGACCTTTCTCTTAGTTTAAAATGGAAACTCTTATGTATGTTTGGAACTGAATCTAATTCCGGGTGTCCAATGGAGAGAAACTGTTTACAGGTAATCTGTGTAACAAGTTACATACATTTTTAACTGTCTCGTGTTTTCCCCTGTGAAGGCTGCAACTGGAAAGGCTGATTACCCATAGTTCATTGCAAGCTCAGCACTCAGTCCGACTAGGTTGAGTTTTGTATGTATCTCTGTTAATGCTTGTTACTTTTAACTAATCAGATCTTTTTACAGTATCCATGTATTATGTAATGCTTCTTTAGGAAAAATCTTATAGTACATGTTAATATATGCAACCAATTAAAAATGTATAAATTAGTGTAAAATTCCTGAATTACATGTTCAAGTACTGAAACACAGGTTGTGTAGAAAGTGAGGAGGACACTTGTGACCTGCAGCGTGCTAGCAACACAGAGTCCAGATAGAGGCAGTATTCTGTACAGTAGAGATGAACTATGTAAGCCTTCTTGTTTTGAGGCCAAAAAGGCTTCATCTTCTGGAAAAATCTGTCTGGCTTCCTTGTATCTAAATTCTCAGATTTGCATAACAGCATTGATATGCACACTGGATTATTGGATTTAAAATTAAATACAGCTATGAAATGACCTCATTTGTTCACCTCCCCTACTGCTTAACTCCTAACATCCTGGAGCGAGCGTGAGGAGCCAGAGCTGAGGTGTCCCTGTGGCTCTTTGTGCTGTAGAAGGAGCTCCTCTCCCACTTGGGGTGTGGTAGCTGTTTCTTGATGAATGACCTGGACTACGAATCTTCCCTTTCTTCTTACTGACTGCTAATCTGGATTTTTGGTATGGAAAAACTTGGCAATCTAGTCCCTTTCCTCTCTTCCTTTCTTCCTGGTATTTGTTCTTGCGTTTGTAGCTTGCTTAAATGGAGCCCTTCTACCTGTTTTCCAGAGGTCTACATTCTAGTACGTAGGCTGAGCTCTTATGTAAAGAGACAAACATGATGCCAATAAACTTAACAAGAACAAACCTTCTTGTTTACTCCTGTTTCTGACTCTCTTTTTTCCTCCACTAACATTGCTTGCTTTCTTCTGTCTAGTCACCATTCCAGCAAGCCAATGCCTGCTAACTGAAGGACATTTGTGCTTCTTCCTTACTATAAAGTTTGTGTCTTCCAGATTGGTTTTTGAGGGTGGGGTGAGCCAGCTCTGCTGGAGAGTTACCCCTCATCTTCTCTGGAAGCTGCTTGCAAGGGCAGGAATGGTGCTGGATCAGATCCCTCAGTGAGCACGGTCCTTCAGCCCTGTTCTGGGCCTGTCCTGGACAGCCTTTGTGTTTTGGGACAAAGGGCTGCCCTCCCCTGGGAGGGCTTCTGTGAGAAGAGCAGGCTCAGCCCTTCCTGCTCACCAGCAAGGCTGGCCTGGGGTTCTTAGAGTGAGTTGAGGGGCCCTTCCTTGGTTCAGCCTAGGCAAAGTTAAGCCTTTAATTTCTAGATGCTGGGCATGACCCTCTGCTTGCACTCACCAAGGCTGAGCTGACAACTGCACCCAGAGGAGGATAGAAAACAGAGTTTATAGAAATGAGGGCAGTTATTTTGAGAGCTTTCTAACAGTCTTTGTGCTCCATATCCTATCTTATGGTGCTATCCTATCATGCTTTTCTCACTTGGCTGGGCTTTTGCTGTCCACATCAATCTCAAATAACTGCACTTGCAATGTGTCCTGGTGGGACCACTTTTCTATCTGCATCGTTTTTGAAAGACTTGGACCTTCTGCTCATCTCCATTTAAAGCATTGCTCTGCACTTGTTTTCTGTGGACACAGCTGGGGTGTGGAGAAAGCCAAGCTGGGGGAGGGGGGAACAATAACCCTGAAGTTTTGGGGAAAAGGGATGGTCTGAACTTTGCAGCCCCCTGCCTGCTTTGGCCCTGGGTGGTGGAGCTGAGGCTGTAAGGGCTGTGGCTGAGCCCTCAAGAGGCCCTGTGTTTAATGTCTTTCCAGTCAGATAAACTGGCACTAACCCAAGGCAGCAGGAGAGTGCTCCAGATGGGGTAGGACAGCTGTGGGGCTGCTTGCCACAGGATGTTATGGATGCTAAAGGGGAGGGGAGGTTTCCATTTGCCACCTACAGATCAGTGTTTTTCCAGGTGGGAATACACACAAGTGTACAAAAACCAGTGCAGGAGGCAGGCAGTGTGGGAATTGGTGCCCTGCTGTTGCACTGAGGGGTGGTGGTGTCACAGATGGGCACTGGTGTTCTGCAGGAATCACTGTCATCACTGTGGTCTGGAGAATGCTGGGACGGGAGAAGCCAGCTGGACTGACTGTCCGTGCAGGGAACACACGCACTTCAAACCACTCCCTGCACCGCTGCAGCCTCATGGCTTTTACTTCTGTGATGACCTCTGTTGCTGGTGCAATGACAATGGGTGCAAGGGGGCTTGCTGCTGGGCAAATCCCAGAGGAAACCTGGCCGTGGAAGAGGCTGAGGCATTCACCTGGGTCATGGAGGCAGCTGAGCTCAGGCCTCGTTTTCCTCTTTGCCCAGGTCCTGGCAGGACAGGAGGGAGAGACCCAGGGAAGGAGCCTGGCTGGGCAAGGGGAGGGGGTCGGTTCCCGAGGCCCGCGTCCGTAAATATAACAGGAAAAGCTGCACCCAGCTCAGGGTTGGTGAAGTGGGTGAAGCCGAGCGAGGTCACGGCAGGGCAGGGGGGGAGGGCAGGCGGGTGTGGGGCCTGGCGGTGGCGGCGGCTGCTCCCCCCAGGGCTGGAGCCGCTCGGGAAGGCAGCTGTGTTGTGCGAGGTGCAAATATGAAAGCTGGGGAGTCTCACAACCACAGCTGTGCTGCAGGGGCTGCGTGGGGGGAGCAGCGTCAAAGGAATTCCAGGCCGACCGCCGGCGCTGGCACGTGGAGAGCGGCACGGAGACGCCAAGCTGCGAAGCCCGGGGCGGGGAAGCTCCCGCACGCCTCGGCAGGGGCACCTGGCTGGGCTTTGGGGCCGGACGTGTCCTGCACTGCAGCCCGCCCTGACCCCACACCGGAGCCCCCTGCCAGCCCAGCGCCTGCAGCCACAGCCACCACGGCGGGCTCGGCGCCAGCCCCGTCCCCGCACACCTGGAGCCCCGAACGGCTGCACCGCCGGCAGCCCCGCTGCCCCAGCCCAGGTGTGCAGGGACCCCCGCCCGCACACAGCCCGGGGGCCCGCAGGGAAATGTGCGATACAAACACAAAAACACGCTCGGGTTTCTATAGGTACACCAAACGTTTTTAGGCAACCACGGGTGTGTTTGCTGTTTACATCCTCAAACACATTCACACCAGCAGGAATGTGTGTACGTATTTATTCACCAGGACATACCTTTTGGAGAGCAAATCAGCAGGGGAGCAGGAGAGCACAAAGAAGCACGGGCACGGAGTTGTGCGTGTGTGAACTGCTGTATTACACAGGCAAATCTCCCAAGGCTCAGAGACAGAGCACGAGTCAGTTACAGGTTTCTATTTATGAGACATACGTGGTTGCAGCCTTCCCCATGTACACACATGAAGCATAAAGTATTTCTTTCTTCATATACATATATATATACTCAGAGGAGGAGAAAAAATTATCTCATGGATATGGCTACACCCATATATACTTTATTTATATATTTATATAAGAAAATCTAAACGTGAATTACACGAATATACACATAGACAAAGGTGTGTATGTCTATGTATTAGTTACTGCCCCCATACATGGAGAGACAGAGATGATCACACACATTCAGACACATTTTAAATTATTTTATACATATATGCTTGTATTTTTCTGTGTGGGTTTTTTCCTCTTTGTCTACACACAGAGATTTTTCTTACTATTTATACAATTCTCTGAGTGTATTTCATATATATTTAAATATTTTTATATAGTTGTATATTATTTTTTTATTTCTGTCTTTTTTTATATAAAAGGGTCATTTACATGCAGCTTTGTGTGTGTAGTTTAGCTATTTTTATATTTCTTTGAGAAAGAGAGGAGGGGGAGGGAGACAGAGAAAGAAAATGAAAGAAAATACAGACACATAAATATCTAAATAAATTGGATGTAGAGATGGATATGGGTATATTTGTGTGCGAGTTGGGAGGGGGAATGACTGGCTCCCTTGTGCTTGCTCTCCATATACACACATGCAGACAGAGAATACATGTCCAGATCAATACATACAGACACACACACTGTATACGCATCCCAGATATTACATATGGGGCAGAAGAGAGGGTGGGAGAGACCACAGCCTCACACACACACACAGACACCCCACATGCATTTTTACAGGGGGAGGGATGTGATGGGAATATTTTTTACCATGCTCTGTGTAGGTCTTTCTCTCCCTCTTAGGGAGAAAAGGGAAAAACGGGAAGAACTGTAGAAAGTAGACACACACACAATTAGTTACACATATAATTAAATGTTTAAATAAAGTGTGTGGGGCTGGAGATATGGGGAATGCTCTGTCCGTGTGTGAATAGTGCAGGTGTGCTTCATATTTGTATACATGCACATATGTGTGTGTGTAGCAAGAGGAAGACTGAGCAGCTCACAACCTCACTGTACATAGGGATGTACTGTATGTGCATGCAGGGAGAGAAAGGGCATTGCGTGTCTTTAAGGATACAGTGTGTGTGTGTGTGTGAATATCTCTAATTGTATATGTAATAATATATAGAATATATTCATATGTATGTGGATATATAGCAAATGATATTGTTAGTGTGAACACTCTTGGTGACTATATATATATACACACATGTACATGCAGAGAGAGGTGAATGAACAGGTCACTCTTTCTCCCCTCCATACATAGTATATATGTATTTATGTGTGTGTAAATTTATAGAAAGAGAGAAGTGTGTGTGCGTGTGAGAACAACTCTCTGTAGATGCATAGGTACCTATGTATGTATATATATATTTATATACATATAAAAATATATATATATTTCAGGTGAACTTGTTTGCAAGGAGCTCTCATCCCTTTCTAAGCACAGATCTATGTATATACATGCAGTGAGAGAATTATGCACATTTGTGAACAGCTCACATGTTCTTGTTCTGTACATATACATGAGTGCAAACAGTGCTTTCTCCAGTTATATATGTATATATGCACATATAAAGAGAACTCTGTGTGAACAGTTTATATATATATACAAATTATGTATGTGTATAGGTTTATCTATTACAAAAAGAAAGCATTTCGTGTGTGAGAACATATGTATATACATACAGAGAGAATATACGTCAGAAAGTATTGTATGTGAAAACAGGTCTCTGAACAGCTGTCTGTGTGCATATATGCACATCTATAAATATATAAATAGTCTATATAATATATAAATATAATACTTTATATTTGCATATTATATATACCATACCTGCTATCTCATCCCCCAGTATCAAGTATATATGTATATACATACATGGAGTGTGTGCACGCGTGTGTAGCAAGAGAGAGTTTTGTAATTGCATGAAGAACAACTGTCCTCTGTATATAATGCATGTATATAAATATGTGTACCTGTGTGCATATACAGGAAGAGAATTGTGTTAACAGCTCTGTAAGTATATCCCTATATCTGTAGGGAGAGAAGTGCATGTACATCTCTATATGTACAGCATATATGTGTGTTTATATGCATATATATGTATTCATGTAGAAAGAGAGAGGAGTGTCGTGTGAAAACAGCTCACTAACTCTACATACGTATGGGTACAATGCAGAGGAAATAGTGTTTCTGTGTAAACAGTATGTGCTTTAATTATGTATGTATATATATATATTTAATTATGTATGTATATATATATAGATAACTGTGCATGAACAGTCTGTATATATATGTATATATGCATCTATATATTCATATATAAGGCAAGAGAGAGTACTGTGTGTGAAAATGGCTCTTGCTATCTCTACCCATGCGCGTACATACAGAGAGAGAATATATGAACATATACACACAGGTATGCACACATTTATGCATCCCAGAGAAAATAGATGGGGAGGCGAAGAGAGAGACAGAGTCATGGAAACTGCGTTTGTGTGTATGAATTGCTCTCACTCATTTTGTTATTTATATATGTCTAAATATATGGATATGGCAAGAGAGAGAATGTGTGTGAACAGAGACGATTGTTAGTGTGAACTATTCACACAGACTATGCATGTATGTATAAATATGTAGAGAGAGAATTGTGTGAGAGAACAGCTCTCTCTACACATAGAAGTGTGTATAATATATATGTATGTCACAACAGGATCTGTGTTTGAACAGCTCTCTCCCCAAATAAATGTATGTATACCCATGTACTGAGCAAATTACGTGTGTGAACAGCTCTCTCCCCTCTCTGTACACACGTGTGTATATGTGTGTATAGCAAGAGAACTGTGTGTGTGAACAGCTCTCCCCTACCTCTGCGATAATTATGTGAACAACTGTGTATTTATGTATATATATGTATCTCTACAGGAACAGAAAGGACTGTCACGTGTGAAAACAGCTCAGTATATAGGTATATATGCATGTATACAGAGAACAATATGTGTAAGCAATAATTATATTTGTATAAATTCATATATAGATGTGTGAACACTCTCTGTACACATATGCATCACACACATATGTGTGTGAGAGAAAAACTCTCGCTCTCTACAATGTATCTCACACAGAGAAAGAATTATACAGAGATTATACAGTTATACAGGGCAGGGAGAGAGAGACTGATAAAAAATGTGTGTGTGAGAGATAACGTTCTCTTTTCCTCAAGTGTATGTGCACACGTACCTGCAGACAGCAAGAGAATAATGTGTGTGAACAGCTCTCACTCACTGTGTCTGTGTCTCCAGGCATGTATGGATGTATATAGTGAGAGAGAGTAGTGTGCATGTATTTGTGCATGGACACAGAGAGATCAGGAGAAAAGAGTGTGAGGCCTTGTCCCCATATCAATACATATTGATATATCTGCAATATACATCCATCTATGCAATACATGCATAGATGTCTCTGTGTGTGCATAGTGAGAATGCTTGAACAGCACGCTCTCTCTCATCCCCCATTTCTATATATGCCAGTGTGTGTGTATATATAGCGAGAGAACTGCCTGTGAACCTCTCACACTCTCACTGTAGACGTGTGTATGTATGTACATGAGAGACGTGTGTGTGAACAAGACTCCTGTCTGTGTCCATAGCAGTGTGTATGTTCATAATGGGGACAGAATATTTGTGTGTTGGGGCTATTTTCTCCCGTTCTCTGTGTTTCTCTCTCTCACACACAAGCAGCCTCCCCCATGCACTCTGTTCACATAAATATAGCTCCATACATTTCCACGTGTGTGTTCCATTCCCTGCCCTGTCTTTGGAGGGGAGGGAGAGGAGCCCTCGCTGACAGCTCCGGCTGTCTGTGGCTGGAGATTGGCGCTGGATCCCTGTGCTGCTTCCAGCCACACAGCCGGGGTGAGATCAGTGCACTCACTGCCCAGCCCTGCTCGCACACCCACCCACATATATTGTTATTAAATTTTCATACGTTTATGTCAATATTTGTAAAATACATAACTAGGTCTTTTACATTTTACATATCTTTACATAAATTTACGTGTAACTATTACATTAAATAACAAGTATTAGATATCACACATCTGTAATAGACACGTAACATACGTATCAACCCCAATCTCTGGCCAGCTTAGCTGTAAGCTTCCATCGGGCTACAGCGTTACATTTACACGTGAACAGGTGTGCGTTTGCATGTTACACACACGTTCACACCATACACCCCCCCGCGCGGTGACAGCCGTGTCCCAGGGGTGGGTGCTCGATGCTCCCCATGCTCCGAGAGGCTCCCGATGGGAGATCCCGGGGCCGCCCCTCCGCTGCTGGGGCTGCGCCCCCTCTTCGTGCCCGAGCGCCTCGCAGCCCCCAGAGGCCGGGCACAACTCATCACAGGGGTGCCTGGGCACGGCTGGGGGGCGGGCAGAACCTCGCTGTTCTGGGGGGCTCTCTCCTCGGGGTGGGGACCAGGAGGCAGGGACAGGGCACCGCTCTGCGAGATGGGGACACACACGCGGCTGGGCAGGATCCTGCTGCCCCGGGGACCCCCAACACCGCGGGCAGTCGGGGCTTGTCCCCTCCGGCGGCGGGGGCTGGGCGAGGGAAATGGCGGAGAGAGCGGGGGGTTGGGGAGAGGGGGAGGAGGAGGAGGAGGAGGAGGAGGAGGAGATGNTGCGGGCTCGGCGTGCGTGGGCAGGGGGCGGGGTGCGACAGTGTGTGCGGGTGTGACCGTGTGCGTGTGCATGTAGGTGCGTGTGCATGTAGGTGCGTGTGCACTGGTGTGCGTGTGCATGTGCGGGGGTGTGTGCACACCCGGGCACGCCCCCTTCCTCTGCCCCGCGCCCCAGCACACGCGTGTGCCGGCTGCGGGGCTGCCCCCGCGCACTCACACCCGCGGCCCACCCGCGGCGGGGGCACACGGATCCCACTGCCCGGAGAGGGGGGAGAGGGGACCCCC
>VZTD01004446.1:93304-105464 GCA_013397725.1 Rhagologus leucostigma
CGCGGCCGCACCGAAGAGCCACGGCGCCCCCTGGCGGCTCGCGGCCCCGTCGCCACGGCAACGGCCTGGCGCGCGGGGATGGTCGCCCCCTGGCGGCCGCCGGCCGCACCTGCAATGGCCTTTAATGTTTTTTTTATGGGTCTGAGGGTGAGTGGGTTGGGGAGGGTTTGGGTTAGTGGGGTCTTTTTTTGGTTTCATTTTCTTTTTCCTTTTCATTTATCGTCGTTTCAAATAAATTGGTACAAAACGCCGCTTCCGTGTGCTCCCTGCAAGTGTCGGGGAGCGGGCAGGAAGGGGGCTGCTCCCAGCAGGGCAGTGGGGCTTTCGCGCTGGCGGGGATCCGTCCGGGTGCTGATGCCCAGAGCCCACATCCTCCCCCCGAGAGAAGGACAGGAGCAGAGGAAGGAGGATCCCTCGCCATGGAGGCAAGGGAGGAGCGCGATCCTTGCGCAGCTGCGCTCGGCTGAGCTTCTTGAGCAGTGGGGCGGGGGGACCCCCGGCGGACACCCGCAGCACAGAGAACAAGCAGGGAGAAGGGAGCCTCCCCGCAGCACCTGGCTTGGACAGGGGCAGCTCCCAGGGCGCACCCCCAGCCGCCCCTGTGGCGCGGAGCGTCCCTCTTCCCCCAGCCGAGTCCCCGCAGGCAGGAGCAGCAGCGGTGCGAGCGCCGGAGCCCCCCCGGCGCTGTCTATTTATGGCGCACCCGGCGCGGTTGCGTAAATCCCGACAGGGATCTGGGCCATCTTGTTCTGCCTGCTGCGGGAGGGAGCACGGGGCGAGGGATGAGCTCCGGCTCACCGCTCTCCGTGCCCCGGGGACCCGCGGCGTGCACCGGGGCTGCAGGAGAGAGAAGCGACGAGATCCGGCAGCCCGGCTCCATGCAGCAGGGACGGGAAGTGGGGCACGAAGGGCAGGAGGAGGTGGAGGTGCGCGGTACCTCCTCCCAGGCTGGCTCTGGGTGAGTCCCCCACGGCGCTGCCCTCACCCCGACTCTCAGCCGCACGCCACGGCCCTGCGCCACTGCCTCCACCAGCCAGGGAGAGTTCCAAGCAGGAGCATTGCCCGAGAGCTGCTCCAGCCATGGCGAGCTGCTGTGCTGGAGCATGAACATGCTCCCCGTGCCACGGGAACACAGCATGTATCAGGCCCACACCCAGCATCCCCAGGAGGAGGTGACAGGGACAGCAGCCAGTGGTGCCTAGGGACTGCCACACCAGGCCATGGCAGGGCCTTTCAGCACTTCTGGGAAAGGAACAGCCCCTTCCTCCAGGCTCAGGCCCAGGCCTGGGGCAGCTGCTTTGTACACCTTGGGAGAACAAGCAGGGAGAAGGGAAGCAAGTTTTACTCCCTGAAGAAAGGTCCTTCTGCTACATCCAGCAAGAGAAGCCAGCCATGCTCCTGGAAGAGACCAGCACTGGTCTGCTCTAGGAGGCTGCAGCCTCCCTCCGAGTCAGTACTTAGGAGAAGCAGTCACCATCCTGCTGCCCCACACCAAGCCTGGGAGAGATCTGCTGCATTCCAGCACTGACCTGCAGCTGTGTCCTTAGTCAGTAGCTGACACTGCAGGTTTGGGAGGGTCAGAGGGGGTGCCCTCACCAAGGGCTGGGACACAGGGCTGCAGGCGGAGGGGTCACCCCGCTCCCCGGGAGGGGGGGTCAAACCAAACCCATCTCAGGGCACAGGTCTCCTCGGCACTCATCTGCAAGGCAACCTCTGTAACCACCTCTCCAGGCAGAGCAGCTGGCATGTTCCTGTGGGCAGGTAAGAGCAGAGGGAAGGCAGCCGCCCAGCACAGGGAAGGCAGCAGGGTGACACACCGTGCCAATCCAGCTGGAGCTGTCTTACCTCACAGGCTGAGCCTGCCAGGAGCCGTGATGCTGGAGCATCCCTGAGTGAGCTCCCATGGGTGCTGCCAACCGCGAGGGCCAGGCTCTGGAGAGAAACCCAAGCCCTGGGGACTTCCAAGAGCCAGTGACTCATCTCATCAAACTGCCAGAGCTGAGGGACACAGCTGGCAGAGACTGTGCTGCACGTGGTGAGATGCACAGCAGCCTCCCACAGCAGGCAGCTTTCGGCTCCCGGTCTGTGCTCATCTGATCCTCAGGTACCCAAGAGGAGGCAAGGGAAGAATCCTGCAGCCTCCCAGCCCTCTCCTTAAAGGAAGCACAGACCAAGAGATACCCTTCCAGGCTCACTTGACCTCTGGGGAAGGCTCTACTCAACCAAGTCCTTCACATTTTATGAGCTCAGCTGCTCTGGTGCTACGAAGCATTCAGAAGAGCCAGGACCAGTAACACCCCTCCAGAAAGCCACAAGACCCATCCCTGGAGCTGCAGGCTTGACAGTGACCACATTTATTCCAGCTTTATAATAAAGACCAAGACTTGCAAATCTCCTGGTCACAACGATGTCCAGCTGTGAAGTTCAAGAGGTGATAAAGGCCAAGCACCTCAGCAATGCTTGCTGTGACAGACAGGATTGCCTTCGGTCTAGCTTGCAACATCCCAGCTTTCCCAGCTGGTCCATCACATGCCGGCGGCAGAGGAAGTTCAGAACCCAGCTGGAGCTGAGTGTCGAGAGCACTACGTGTGCCACCAGCACCCAGTGATAGCACCCTCACCACTCCATCAGCCTCAGCAGAGCCACACAACAATCCAGGGTGGCTGCAGAGCTCCTGGGCAGTGGCCCCCCCGTCCTTGTTGCTGCCCTGTGCTGGCAGCGCAGTTGGCAGGGCAGCAGGTGACACTGCCCTACAGGGACCAGCCCAGCACCCCCAGCCCGGACCCACACCTCCTACAGCCCTGCACAGACCAACCACACCCAGCCCCAACACCACTGGGAGTCAGGCAAGCTTCCCACAACCCTTCCTCCCTGAAACCCAAGCAGGGTGCAATGCTGGCTTGTGGAGTAGCCTCCAGGACAGCCATCCGGGAATGTCCAACAAAGGAGAGGGTGTGAGAGTAACAAACAGCCTTGCATCTCCAAGTCCCTTCCTTCCTTTCAGGATCAGCTTTTCTCATCTCTGCCTACTTGCCTGCAAGGGCATCCAAAGGGTCCTGGAGCAGCCCATGGGGCACCTCCAGCACTGGGAGAGGGTCCTGGGTCCAGCCTCACTCCTCCTCCACTGCACCCAGCCAGGAGCAGCTGAAGCGTCCTGGCACTCATGACAGAGCAACCAGGCCATGTGGCATTCCCATAGCAGGGAAAAGAGCCAGACAACAGTATTATCCTGCTCCCAGGGTAGGAAAAGACTCTGTCTGAGTGAAGGGTAAACACATAGTCTAGCAGTGGTCCTGTCTGCTGTTTTACTAGTCCTTCCCCTTGGAAAACACAGAGCCCAGACACCAGAGAGCCTGCCAGATTCCGTGGGTTTGGTGAGGTGACAAGACACAGCACATTTAAGAGCATTCAACAGGGAACCAGTTTAATCAGGTATCAGGTTTGCACCATTCTTTTCAGTATCACAAGTTCTGCATTTTTCTAAGAAATACAAAGCACTCTCAGGTTTACAGAATGCTGGTCCTGGAGAAAACAAGAGGGAGAGAACAAGACACTAGGATACAGACACATTGACCACCACACTGGGCAGCAGAAAGGAAACTGCTCACCCCCACCTCGCTGATGGTAACAGTCCCTTTGCAAGAGGCAGAGAGATCCCAGGGGGTCTGTGCTGCTGCAGTGGGGCTGTGCCCTGCTGCCCCCACCCACCGAGGTCAGGATACCCCAGCAGAACCCTGGGACACCTCCACACTCCCATCAGCACGACACCAAGGAACACACCGCTCCCACATGCCAGAGTGAAAAACCCCTGCATAAAGCCAGCTGACAAGCATCCAGATTCATCTACTCTAGATAACGTTAAACTCAGAGCCAGGGTAAGTTACTTCATCCACAAGATTAACAGCTGATTCAATAGGTTGAACACATGCTACTTACAGCACATAAATAGAAGATGCTCTTTTTTACTTAAAAAACATGTGATGAAGGTCTAGGTCCGATTGCCTCGACACTGCCGCATGCACACGACTATCGGCCTCACAGAAGCGGCTGCGCTGGGCAGCAGGAAAGCTGTCTCTGCATCAGCTATTCCAGGGGTCACGGGACAGCTATCCTGCCCCCATGCTCGACATTAGCCACACAGCCAGGAAATAAACACGGCACTAGCCAGGAGTGGGCTTTAATACAAACTCTAGTGGTTTTCAAAAGAAATATTAATCCATAAAGGGTTACAGTTAACAGATATCATCATCACTTTATTTCTCAGAGCCAGAAATAGTGCTGAACAAACAAACAACAACAAAAAGGAGACACAGTATGTCATTTCTAGAAGTGAAACCAGGGTACAGGGTAGCTCTCAGCGAGACGAAGGGCTTCTGCAGCTGGGAGAGGAGGGGAGCCATGGCAGAAGATGGCAGCTCCCGCTCCCGGCGGGCGCCTGACCTTGCGACGCTCTCCGAGGGGATTTGTCACCGCAGCCTCCACCCCACCCTGCTGGGAGGACCCACCGCATGTGGGAACACCGAGTACCCCAGCACCCACCGAGCCAGGGAGCTGCGAGGAGGTGACTTTACAGGGAAGTACCCAAAAATAGAGACCTTAAAATAAATAGGACCAAAGCTTCTTTACAGTAGGCAATGCACTAGTTTTACCATGAACAAAACTAAGACTAACAGCCACTTCTTGCCAATGGAGAAACTTTTCCTCCTCTTCACATATTCCAGCCCCCTGCCCTCGCAGCTGCAGTGCGGCCGGGATGGCATTGCTGAGGATGGAGGCGGGGGCACGGCAGCAGCGAGTACACGCCAGGGCGAGCAGGGCCGGCTGGGGGGGCCCTGCACAGTCCCAGGGATGGCGGAGGGGAGAGGCAGCTGGGGGTGCCTGTGTCCATTCCTATGCCAGCTACAACAATCCTCAGCAGCTACCAGCAGCTCTGCACTGTGACCTAACCACACGGCTCCAGATGCCGCCGCCGCCAACAGCTGCGATCCAGCTGCCTCCTCCAAAACCACTTCTTCCACAGGGAAGAGAGGCAGAGTGGGGGCACAAGCAGGGCCTGACCTCACCCATGCTCGCCCAGCACCCTGCCGCAGCCCAGGCCAGGGGGGCTAGTGAAGGGCTGGTGGGGTGCTGCCAGGGCTCACCACCCAGCCCAGGCTGAGGGGCAGGACGGGGAACCCCAGCCCCCCACTGGGAGGAGAGGTGAGGCAGTGGCGAGAAGGGAGCTGGGGGCAGGGGGACGGGGGGCAGCGCTCACTTCTTGGAGCTCTGCGTCTTCTTGGGCAGCAGCACGGCCTGGATGTTGGGCAGGACGCCGCCCTGGGCGATGGTCACGCCGCCCAACAGCTTGTTGAGCTCCTCGTCGTTGCGGATGGCGAGCTGCAGGTGCCGCGGGATGATGCGCGTCTTCTTGTTGTCGCGAGCCGCGTTGCCCGCCAGCTCCAGGATCTCAGCCGACAGGTACTCCAGCACGGCCGCCAGGTACACCGGCGCCCCGGCGCCCACCCGCTCCGCGTAGTTACCCTTCCGCAGCAGCCGGTGCACCCGCCCCACGGGGAACTGCAGCCCGGCCCGCGACGAGCGCGACTTGGCCTTGGCCCGCGCCTTTCCGCCGGAC
The DNA here is from genome assembly GCA_013397725.1 of Rhagologus leucostigma. NCBI lineage: Eukaryota > Metazoa > Chordata > Aves > Passeriformes > Rhagologus > Rhagologus leucostigma. The sequence continues at coordinate 98,919 of VZTD01004446.1, forward strand.
TTCCCCCGGCCCGACATGGCCGGCAGGCAGCGGCCCCTGGCCCCCGCCTCTCAAGTAGCGCCGCGCACAGAGGGTCCCGGCGCCTGCGGGGAGACAAACGCCGTTACACCGCGCGGGGGCCGCGCCGTCCCCGCCCGCGCCGCGCCGCCCTTACCCGCAGGAGCCGCCGNCCGCCGCGGCGCTGATTGGTCACCGTGCCGATCCCTGATTTGCATAGGGCTCGCAGCGCCCCGGCTGTGCCGCGGGCCGGCGCCCAGGGTGAGCAGCGACGCGGCTCTGCCCGCGCTCGGGCCGGTCCCGGCTCCTGCCGGCGCTCCCCGCGCCCCGGGAGCTGCTTCGTGGCTGCGTCGGGGCCGAGGATGTGGGGAGGGGGGTTGGCCGGAGCCCCCGTGGGTGTCCCGGCAGCGCTATGCCCGTTTGCCTTGCCCAGATGGCCTCGTCCTCGGCCAGCGGGATGTCTCTCCCGGGAGGATACCAAAGTCTGCGGGCGAGGGCGATGCTATGGGGAAAAAAACCCCCGAGAGGAAGGGCAACCAGCAGCGAGCACTACCGTCCCTTGTCTCCTCACGTATCAAAGGGGAAAGTTTCTCCCAAATGAGTTTCTGCGGACAGGCCAGGCTGATTGCGGTCATCTCCGCACGAGGTTAGACCAACGGCCTCAAACAGCCTTGGGTGAGCAGCCAGACGCCAGTTTAAAGGTGATGTAGCTCAGCAATAACACCTCCTCATTAAACACTCAGCGTAGGGGTTTTTGGGGGTTTTTTTGGCGATGCTGCTGCTGGTGCTCACAGTCTGGAGGGCGATAACCTGTACCCTGTGCCTTTGCATTGCCCCTGCATCCCCAGGGGAAGGATTATGTTCTCCAGAGCGGGGAAAGTTGAGCATCCCCCCACTCGTGCTCAGCATCTTCACTCCCTCCACAGCAACTGAAGACCTGAAATGAATTTGAGATGAGCTGCTGACCTTTAGAAAAGCCTGATCTGCAGTTAGCACCGACTAGGCTGGGGCAGCTGAGCAGCTCATCCTGGAACAGCGATAGGGAGGCAGGGAGAAAAAGCTCCCGTTGTGGCTCCTGCAAGGACAGGCATCAAGGTGACAGTGCCAGCAGCCGAAAATCTATTTTGCCAGGAGCTGCTAATACAGTGATTCTCTTGCCTCAAGTCATGGTGACAGCAGTGAGGAGCCAGCTAGCAACAGGCTTTCTGGATAGAAATCCTAATCCCACCCCAGTTTCCCATAAGCCAGGAAACCTGGGCTCAGCTGCCTCTGTAGCACGCGAGGGATTCAGAGGCAGATTTCACTCCGAGAGCACTTGGGTATCCCCAGGTGTCCATCCTGTGGCTCCTGCCCTGGCTCTGCTGTCTCTCCCCACGGACAAGCTTCAGCTACAGCCACCCTTGCAGCTCTCCAGGGACAGACGATTCTAGAAGAGCCCCAGAACCAATCCCCAGGGAGTATTTACCACTGGCAAATGGAAATGCTCCAGCAACATGGTCTTGCCAGTACCCTCAGAGCTCAGCAGAGGGTAGGTGGTCTCCTCCTCAGCAGATGGAGAGGAGGGACAAGCTCTGCCTGCAAAGCAGGAGCACTGGGGCTGCAGTGGGCAAGGGGGACACAGACACGCACATGGACAAGGGCACGGCGCAGCCAGCCAGTGAAGCCCATTTTATTGTTTCCAACACAAAGGAAGTACTGATTTCTAGCAAGGATTTCACCGTGTAAGGCTTTTGGTCTGTAACATCTGGCTCTGTTTACAAAATCCCTGACCTCAAAAACAACGGCCCTATGCTGCTCTGGAATGGCACTTTGGTTATCTGGGCTTTAATGACTGACCTTTTCGAATAAAGCAGAGTGCATCCCTCCCCAGATCAAGGAAATCCTCTCTAAGTCTTCAAATCCCATTAACAAAATGATTGTACAAACAACGTGACAGACACACTGTTCCAGCCTGCTGCCTGCAGGGAAACCCAAGCAAAGTCCAGCTCCTCCCAGGAGCCATTTGAACATCTCCCTGTTTAGGAGCCACGGATGCACGTAGCAATGCTGGTGCAGAGAAGGGTGGATCTGGCAGATCTTCCCAGCCTGGGGTTTCCTCATAATATTTACTGCTTTTTCCTCTGTACTGCAACCATCTTTTGAGGGCAAGTGTATTGGAAAGGAATTTGTACAGAATCAGTGTGGAATTAAGGGGAAAAGAGGTATCAGTTTAACACGAAAAAAAAGGGAAGAGAAAACCAAATAGAAGGAGACATGAACAATGAACACTGTCAGGAGGCAGAAGCTGTTCCTCCCCGGCAGGCCTGGCTTCTCAGGGCTTTATCTTCATTTGGCGTGACTGGCAGGTAGGGAGGCCAACAGGTTATATTCACTCCCATCCGCACAAGACAAAGCCAAAATCTTTACAGACAAACATCAACCTTTAACAAAACACAAAGAAGACAGAAAACAACCTAGAGCAGCAGATCAACCTGAGAGGCTTGGACGATCTCAACAACAGTCTGCAAAGCCTTCCAAAAAAACCTTTTCCCACTCTGCTTAGGAAAACCAGGGGTAAAAGGGATGGCCAGCCATCCCAGCTGGTGCCTAAGCCTTGCGCTTCTTCGCAGCCGGCTGTCCCTGCTTCCCCAGCCACTGCTGCAGGACATCTGCGCTGGTTTTCTTGGGCGAAGGGCTGTGGATGAACTGACTTGTCCACTTGGGCAAATCGTTTTCTTTCTTCTGGGGAGAGCCCTCTTGGGAGCTTTTTAACCAGCCCAGCATCACTTTGTTGCTTGGGGTGGCTTTGACCTCCTGGAGAGACAAAAGACAGCGTGAGAGAAGTCAGAAGCACAGCGAGAGCAGGGCAGCCAGCCGGCTGCGAGAGCTGGTCCAGAGCAGGATGTGGAGGCTGGAGCAATAGCCGTGCCTGCAATCAGGCACATCTGTGGGAGGTTCCCCAGACTGCTGGGAACAGGCTTGTTCCAAGACCCATTTCACATGGAATTTGCTTCATTTGGCAGCAAAATCCTGGCATGGGCTGACAGTTTATTTCTGGAAGCAGAGAGAAGGGAATCTGTCCAGGGCTCAGCACGCCAGCATCAAGCATGGGCATGCCCTACAGACATTGCCTACTGCCACCCCTCCTGAAGCCTGGCAGCTCTGACCTGGCTCAGGGACATCGTCCTGGCTGAGCTCCCCCCTGCCAAGCCCCTACCAGCACCCACCTTCTTGGCTCCCAGCTCAATGGGTGCGACACACTCGGGTGTGTTGTTGCGGATGTTGTTGACAAAGGTGGACACTGGGTGAAAAACAATGTTCTCCGTGGGCTGGATGAGTTTAACAGCTTCTTGGGTTGGCACTTCAGCAAAGTCCAGCCATTTCCTGATGGCTTCGTCCCCATCCAGGATGGCTGGCATCCTAAGGGTTAAGATAGACAGGAGCCAAAGCTCAGCACCGATATGGCAGAATATGGTGGCAAAAGCCAGACCTGCAAGCTAGCAAGGAGCTGGCAGCTTGGGGAAAACAGGGAAAACTGAAGCAGCAGGATGCTCTTCCACAAGGCAGAGTGCGCATTCACTTCACCCAAGTAGCTGATTTGCTGGAAGAGGCAGAGGGGTTGACTGCCAGGCCCTGGTCAGGCAGGGAGACCAATTCCAGAAAGTGATCCAATTCCAACTGCCACTTGTGGCGCACAAAGATGGTGATCTATGGAAAGGGCACGAGCTGGTGACCAGAAATGAGCCAGTAATGTTGTAGCACTTTTCTCCGAGAGCAGGAGGAGGAGGCTGCACTCCGTGCCTGCGTGCTGCCAGACTGGTGTCTAAAGGTGCAGTTCTCCTCCCTCATCCCCCTCCATCCTGCAACCCCCTTGCCTGCTCTCACTTGCCTGTGATGGATGAAGCTCACATCCTTGGAGGCATCTACAGTGATGATGGTGTAAGTGTACAGCATTTCTCCTCCCGACGGTGGCTCCCAGCAGTCAAAAATCCCAGCCATAGTGAGCAACCTCCATCCTTTCCATTCCTCGTCTCCCTCTGTCTCCTTGTCCTGCAGGAGAGAGGCCCCACTGTCCTGGTCAGTGCTGGCCCACGGACAGCCAAAGCAGCACAGATTTGCCATTGCTGAGGCAGGTCAGTGACTCAGATCTGAGTCACGAACTGAACTAATCTTGAGGCTTTCCAGGAGTCTTTCTACTGATTTGAGGTAAGTCCAGGAGAGGTACCAGACCCTCATCTTCCCACAGGCAAGGCAGTGCTCTCCTCCCCTTCTGAACATCCCAGCCACTGGTTCAGCCAAAGGAAAGAGGTAGTGAAACTCCCAGCCCAGTCCCCTGTGAGCCACATTGCCCACCCATGCAAATATCCGGCCCGTGGGGAGCAGTGACCGTGACGGCGGGGACGCTGCGCCACCTCTTACAGCCTGGAGAGCTCTGCGGTGGGGACCGCCAGCCACAGAGGGATGACAGAGTGCCGAGCCCAGAGCAGAACACAGCCCTACCGGGAAAGAGACTCCCAGAGATGGGCACAGTGGGAGGGAAGTGGGCTTTTCCCCAGGCAGCTGGAGGGAGCAGGGGCCCAGAGCTGGGTGCAAGTGTTCAGACACAGCGAGGGACTCCCTACCATGGCGTCCTTGGTCTGGGGGAAATAAATGAAATAGGGTTGCTTCCCCCCACTCTGCTGCTGCCACTCGTAGAAGCCATCTGCCAGGACCACGCAGCGCTTGCCCTTCAGGAGAGCACCCTGGGGAGAGACAGCATAAGTGAGTGGTGAACAGCAGCCTCAGGCAGCCTGCAGCAGAGGACAGGGCTCCTGCGACCACCCAGCCCTCTCGCTCCCTCCCAGGGCTTTCCCTAATTGCCCCTGGGATGCGCAAATGCCACCACTAGTGCTATGATGAGCTTTACCAGTAACTGCCTTTTCAGTTCTTCTGTTTTAGTGAAACCCCCAGCTTTGCAGTCCAGGGACTTGCTCCCCTGTGCAACGGCAAGGGGTGACCAGTACTCGCCTAGCAGATGTTTCAGCCCTGGTTTTGCCAACTACAAGATTTCTTCAAGCAGGACACAAAGGTGGCAGCAGCTCACCTTGTAGGAGGACTTGCTCAGCATGGTATCGCTGCGGCAGTTGGAGGTGTTGAACTGCAGTTTGGAGGGGTTGTCCTGCTTGAACCAGGAGGGCACCAGGCCCCAGCGCATGTCCATGAGGACCCGCTCGGAGGAGTCGGCATCCTTTCAAATGAGACAGAGGAACACCTCAGGTCAGAGCCACGTCACAGAGACCACACGCATCCCCAGATTGAAAGAAGTGCTTTGGGAAGTCCTGTGGACGTGGCTTTGCTCCCTGAAAGAGGGGATCTGGCCAGTATCTCTGCCAAGAGGCAAGCTGGGGCTCACTGCCCCTCCCTCACAAGCCATGCAGAGATAGCCACTAATTATAACCCTTTGCATATTCTTAACAGTCGTCCTGTAAGAACTGATCTTCAGCAGAAAGCACACGAATATTTTGCAGGAATAAAGAACTGTCTCTGTGAGGCTCACCCAAAAACTTTCTGGAAGAAATAACACAGGTTCTTTTTAGTGGAAATGGCTGGAGACATGAAGTCCCGAGCTCTTGAGTAAACAGCCATATCAGGCTGGTGTCAAAGTCCTCAAAACCTCCCCTGGTGACACCGAACATCCCAAAGGGGCAAAAGCCTCACTTTCATTTTAATAATGTGATTTCTGCTGACCTGGTGCACTTTCACTGCTTAGGCTTTGCATATTACCTGCCTTTGGACAATGGAAACAGTTTGTGGCTTTCGATTCTCCCCCAGCTTGCTCTCACTTTCTGCCCACAGCCTGCTGGGCCGTTTGCTCCCAAAGGACTGCAGTAGACAGACACACACATACACCTACTGGAGGTGTGTGTATGCAGGGACGTGTATGTGCCCAGTTCCGTGAAGTCTTTCAGAGCCCCCCTCAGGGCAGGAGCGGCAAAAAGGGACACCCCACACGCACCAGCATCCCAACAACTTGAACAGCGGTGGACAACTAAGCAAGTCTCTGCCTGTGACCTGTACCACACTCCCTGCCCCATATTCCTCTGCTCCATCAGCTCCACTGCCTACTCTCGGGGGGATGTGGGACTCCCAAAGCAGGAAAGGAGCACATGAGGGATGCCTGATGGCATTGCCCACGGCCCTCCTGAGTGGTCCCACCTGACCACCTGTGCCAGTAACGTTTGCAAAGTGCAGGTGCCCCATCAGCTGGGGAGGGAGAGCAGAGCGGGTCCAGAGCGGGGTGTTCCGATTGAGCACACCCCGATTCACCCCGCTGAACGCCAAAGAGCAGCAGTTGGCCGGGCACCTTTTCTGTGTGAAACCAAACGAGCAGCACCAACAGCCGTAAAGGCTGCCCAGGTTGTCCGGGGGAGGTCGGGTGAGGCTTAAATTAGCCGGGACAACGGCCACCGCAGGTGTACAGCTACTGTACCACTCCGGAGTTGATTTTTTTTCTCTCTCTCTACTCTCCCCTACTACCAATGTGACCTGGACACATGCCACAGAGTTATGAAATTAAAAAAAGAAAAAAAA
>VZTD01004446.1:105505-125937 GCA_013397725.1 Rhagologus leucostigma
AAAAGAAGCGCCTCAGGAAAGCCGATTAAAACCAGCAGAGCAATTACAGGCATTTGGGAAAAAACTCTACCAAGGTTAAGCACTTATATACGCATTTTTGCAGGAAACATAAAACACTGTGCTGGAAGCATGGTACCGATTCCCCTCCTCCTTCTGAACATGTAAATATTAACAAGAAGCGATATTTTTGCAATTAGAAAATTCAATACCTGCCACGTACAGCAAAGCGAAACCAAACAAACCACGGCCGTTCAGAGCGAGTCCCCCACCCCTCGGGAGGCACGGCCTCCTTCCCTCCGCTCCCATTTGAGCAGCAGGATGCCCAGCCCCCGCCCCCCGCCGCAAATGGCCCCCGCCGGAGCCGGGACGCGGCCCTGCCGCCCGTGTGGCCGGTCCGCGAAGCGAGGGAGGAGGTACCTGGTGGAGGTGGCGGCGGGAGAGCAGCACGGGGCCGCTGGACTGCGGGCCCTTGTTGTACGAGGGCTGGTAGCGCTCCCCCCGCACCCACTCGGGCTGCCGGTGCTGGCCCCGGCGGTCGCGGTAGGCGCAGGCCCGGCGGAGCTTGTCGGCGGCCAAGGAGCAGGCGGTGCGGCCGCACATCCCGCCGGCTCTGCGGGGCACCGGGCGCCGCGCTCCGCTCCCGCCCGCCCGAGGGAGGGGCTGCGGCCGGGGGCAGGGCCGGCCCGCGCCGCGGAAACGCCGGTCCCGCCCCCGACACAGCCAGGAAGAACCACAACACTGCTTTATTGGAACGACAGCGGGAGGAGGACAGGGAGCGGCGGCCACGACGCTCCGGTGCGGGGACAAAGCGCGGCGTAGCCAGAGCTTAAAAACATGGTGATTTTATAGACAGACCCCCAAGTACTGCAGAGAACACAAAAGCTGCTGTAGTGACCGTGATCCCTATTCTGCTGCCAGAGAAAGAAGCGTTGCCCGCGGGGGCTCGGAGTCAGGACAGTCCTGGAAAGGGGGGTTTATCCGACGGAGGCCATGATCACATCCACAGGGAGCTCCTCTGCGCTGCGGGCCGTGACCTGCATCGTCACCGTGTCAGTGAGAACAAGACGAGACCGCACCAGGAGGTCATGGCCACCCCGGAACACACCTGGAGAGGAGAGGGGGAGGAAGGGGTGAGCACGTTGCAGGCTGCTCTCCCCTGCGAGTCTGAAGATGAACACTACTGCTTGGCACAGGCAGGTTTCCCACAGGTAGTCTGGCAGATCCTAGTACTGGGCCAGGAGAGACCCTAAAGCAGCTCAGTTCCCATTCACTATAACCTGGGACTCCTGCTACTGTAAAACCCATGAAAGCAAAGCGTAAAATAAACTCCAGGTGAGAAGAGATCCAGGCATGTCTAAGAGCTCTGGTACTCATCTGTTCTGCTCGGTAAGGCTGCTGTCTTTCCCACACCAGGCTCGCTCCAAAGCAGGGTGCCACAGATCATGAAGACAGCAAATTCCACCCAGCTGAGCCTGGGGCTGATCCCAACATCCCCACCACAGCACCCTCCCTGATCCCAAGACCAGTTGCTCTGCACTGCAGAGACAGAAATCATGGCAGGAACAAGCCTCAAAATCCAACCCAGAGAACAGTGGGCTCCATCAGAAACTCCTGCCCTGATTTTCAACAGGCAGCTCTGTGCAATATCCCAGAGTTGCTCTGCAACCTCACCCCACAGCTCACCTGCCAGGTATAGTGTGTGAGAGTTCTTGTTATCTGGCACTTTATCTGACCGCTCACAGGGCTGCATCCCCAGGAACTTCACAATATTGCTCACTGCCTCTGTTAGAAAAAATAAATAAAATGGGCTCTGTGTCACAGATATCTGAACTCGGGCACATAAAGAGCACCTAAAAGTGACTCAAGCCCTTCTTACAAGGTAGAGTTCATGTTCCTTGTCCTGAGGGACACACCATTGGTCAGAATTTTGGAGGCCACAAGGACTGCAGAGACAACACACAAAAACCCCCACCACCATGGGAGAGTTCTGTTATCTGATGTAGCAAATGTGCAACAGAAAGAAGAGGGAGAATGAGTCAGACAAGGGCAGAAGGAAAGTGCAGCTGGCTGCACTTACTGCACAGCCCTGACAGCCTGCTCGCTTCTCTGGAGACATAGAAAGGAAGGAGATGTCTTGCAGGAGGCACAGGTCTTCAGGAGAAATATGAAAAGAGAGAGTATTTCAAACCCCAAGAGGCTGTTCAAGGGAGCACAGAGATTGCTACAGGACAAGGACATGTTGCTAAGGCATAAAAAGAACTGAGTTTTGAGGCTTCTGAGTAAAAATAGGACTCTTTAATACATGGTAAAAGAGAAGAGGGCTTACCCCACCAGCCTGGCCACCAACTTCCTGTCCTCTGCTGTTTTCATTTTTTCTTACTGGTCTCAAGAAGAATGGTGGGAGTTCATAACTGAACTATGGTCTGTCTGCTTGGAAGGGTAAAGTGCAAGAGCAAACCAAGATATTCTCTTGCCTCCACAATCCAGCCTGGTCTCCACTGGTCCCAAAACACTCATTTGTTTTTTTGAAACCTGAACTAACTTATTATTGCAGTAACTGTAGCTCCCTTTTTAACAGCTGTGGTGTAAAGCTTGTGAAGGGTTTTGCCCCATTAGCCTTTCTTTGACTGTTCTAAAGTGAGCCAGACTGGGCCTCTGGACTCTGCCTGCTGGAGGGAAAATAAGAACTCTGCTGTGCTCAGACACCCTTCCTTACCTTCAAGGGTTTTAATAGCAGATAGAGTAAAGGTCTCTTCCTTTTCAAACTCATCACCCACTTCATCCCAGGCTGCTCCAAAGTTTGGCTTCAGAACTCGCTGGATGTGATCAGCCACTGTTACCTCCAGGTCTTCAAGCTGGTGGTAGAAGAGGTTCAAGTGAAACGTTGTTGTTCTTAACCCTGTTATCCTCAGAGTAAACTTTAGACTGGAATCCATGAGATCAGGTGAATGTACAAGACTGCCTCCACTTCCACTTCTGGTTTGCTACTGAGCTGTAGGAAACCGAGGGGTTAAAACTTCCACAGGCAGTGACGGATTTGACCTTAACCCTTAGAGAGCTCGGACTGATGTGATGACAGGACAGGGATTCTAAGCAAAAGAATTACAAACCTATGTTTTTGTAGCTATAAATAAGAAAGTGTATTGAATGAATTGGTGGAGGGTTTTAAAGTATAGTGGTGTGATTTTGTAGTTTAAGCTAAGAATTTAGATGTTACAATAGAAGTATATGGGTGTACGTGACTTAGCAGGTAATTGGTAGAAAATTGACGCACTGCAGTAGAAGTGACCAGAGGTGATAGGTTATCAAGTCAAAACAAAGTTTCGTGTTAATGGCTTATTGGACCAGAAAGTTATAAATTGCTGTGTAACCCTGAAACTCGTGACTATCTGCCATTATGGCGATTTGTTACTAAGCTCCACGAACTCTGAGACTGATGCCTTGTTTGTTATTTTAAGTAATAAATCGTGTATAACCGTGATAGTCCCATCTCTTTAGTGGAAAATCCGACCGCAAAGAAGCAGAAACAGAGAAAACGGGGCAGTAGTGCCTCAACACTGAGCAACTGCTAGGCCTGAGAAAGGCACTGTGATGCCATTTCCAGGGCTTACAAACCAGGTTCCTGCTCTGAGCACAGCCCTTGGCCTGACAGAGATCAAAGCACTGGACAAATGGCCAAAAGAGAAGGAAAAACAAAAGCTTAGAAATAGCTGCTTGAGCATTTGCTTCCCTGAAACGCATGTAAGCTTGTGTTTTGCCTTTCAGGCTTATGATTTTGTAGGATGGTGAAGTGAGACACTGTCAGACGTGTGCGATCACCTAACACTGGCACCACGGTAGCTGAGCTGCTGCTGTGACTGCACCTGTGCAAGGCAGAACCTGGCTTGTCCCTCCAGAGTGTGTAATGAAGGGCAGGCAGTGCCCTGCAGGACACCAGCCTGCGTTCATTCCAACAATTGCTGCAGGAAAGAATCTCCTCCTGATTCTAGTTGAAACACATAGAAGAGTTTGTTTAAGTATCACTCAATTGCCTTGGTGACTGGTAGGAAGCTGAGAGAAGGGTTAACCTTGCATGTTCCATTGAGAAAAACCCTCCCCACTCCTTCTGGGAAGACAGTGACTCACTGCACAGCAGTGCCTCTAATCAGATTCACAGCAGTGACAGGCACTGCATAGAAAACAGTCTCTGGAGCTAACAGGCCAAGCTGAGGCTGTGAACAACATCCCTTCCTCTCCGAGGAAGAGAGGTGCTTCTGCAGCACTGCTGCTTTCAGCAGTGTCAGTGCTGGGGAGGAAAGCTCCACCTTCCCCAGGGTAAGAACAAGGATGGCAACTTTCCTGTGCCAGGCAAGCCTCTAGACAGTTAACTGTGCCACCACAGGAGCAACTCACGGAGAACAAAAGATGCCCAACAGCCCTCTTGTCTCCACAACCCTGAGTGTGCCATTGCTGGAGCCCATAGGGCACAGTCAGCCAAACCTGGAGGATGCACCATGGCCTCCCAAAACATACATATCCTGCACAGTCAGGTGTCCATCTACAGTGCAACAGGAGGATACTCCAAATGAGACAAAGCAAGCTCAGCAAACTCCCGTCTGCACCAGAGACAGCAAGAGCTCCCTCTACATGATGCTGCCCACTTCAGTGTCAGCGGTCATATCATTGCTTGCAGGGATCCGAGTTCAGATCACAAAACCCCACAAAATGACAGCAGTTTCCATGATCAGGCACACGCCCAGCTCCTTACCACATACTCATCCTCGTAACCCTCGTCGTCCGTCTCGCCCGTGTTGGGATCACAGTCCTTGACAGTGAACTTCATCATGCAGCTGAATGTGCAGGCCACTGCAGACAAGAAAGCAAAGGCAAAGCTCACATTACCACCATATCCACACTCCCCTGAGGTAGAACGGGGCTGGGAGGTTTGGGGCAGCCAGGCTCTCCCCATCACTGTCAGCAGCACGGGCTTAGCCACTGACCTAGAGAGAGCTCTCCAACAGTTTCTGTCTCTCAAGGACAAGCTATTTATTTATAATATTAAGCAAACAGTGATAAGACAGGCTCATGATGGTTGTACAAGACCATAATCCTCAGATCAAGTGCTATTACTAATGAACCTCACATTGTGTTGGGAATACTAACTAAACATGTCCCACCAGCACCTTGTGAAGAGGCAAGATCCACATCTAGGGATCAGTTCAAGCGCCTCTGAAACGAAAGCCCCTTGCACTGAAATGCTGCAGCTCATTAATACCACTCGGCTGGGAGAGGAAGCGATGACTCATCCCTAGAAGATGGGTACTGCTGAGTGAACAGCAGCAACACAGCAGGAGAGCAGCTCCAGAGCACAAACCAGGGAGACCAAAGCACAGGTAAAGCCTGGTTCATGTTCTGTATAGTGGCAAACAGAGAGGGGGATGCTCAATTCAAACAGACATCCTTGAAATTCTAGCGGTTTGTCTGAAACACCACTTTGCTACTCAGAGCATCTAGGCACTCTCAGCACTTTACAAGCACCAGCCTCCCCATGCCTAACACTAAGAAAGGCTGAGGGACATGCCAGGGTGCATGAAAGACAACTCATCTGCCAGCTCTCACAGCCCAACTTGGCAGTACTACAGCACAAGGGAACCAGCAGAGGAGAAGGAAGGCTTGACAGCCCCCAAAACAGCAAAGACAAGTCATGCTCAGCATCACTCAAGGCTGCACCCACACATAGGCTATAAATATCCGGCTGGGATGCAAGGTAGAATGTGTGGGGATAAGCAATACAGGAAAAAAGAGTGCAGACTGTTTACCTGCTGTTGGATCCTCTTCAGACAGTGCCACCAGCGTGTAGCAGGTACCCGGCTGGTTGTACACCAGGGTTTTGGCAGGTACGTAGCCAATGACCTCATACCCCTCTGTTGGCTCCATCTGCACCGTGACATTCTCCAGGATCTGATCATTCAGGGTGTTCGTGCAGTCAAACTAAACAGGAAAGCAGCAACAGCTTGAAGCTGCTCACTACTCACTGAAGAGCAGACTTAGCTTAGGCACAGTGGGAGCCTGGTGTCAGCCCGTGAGCCCCCAGCTTTCTGTGTTCCCATGGTGCACCTTGCTATCAGTTTGACTTAAACAGAACAACTTGACTTAAAAGTGCTCATTTAAATGCTTTAAGGGAGAAACTAAAACCCTGCTGGTGAGTCCAGTGCTCCAGCAAACTTTTTTTTTAAGGAAACAAGACTTAAAATGAACCAGCACACACCAATCTGAGGCCTGCCCTCTGCAATCCAAGCAGGATCACAAATTCAGTGAGGGCAGGGATGTGTCAGCTTCTGCCTGTTTCAGTTCACCAGTTAGTATGGAACTTTTTCCTCCAATGTCCTGGACGGTCACTCCTGGGTTAATTCTTTGCTCTATGGAAATGCAAGTACTGTGTTGCCTACATCATCCCACTTGAAGCTACAGGGACACAGTGCCTTCACAGCAGATGGAAAGATGATCCTTTGCATGGCTCAAACTAGGGGCAGCTTGAGCAAGTTTCAGCAAGCTTGATGTTTTCAGCAAGTCTAAACTTGCTGATTAGACTTCGTTCCAGCTGCAATGCCAAGTCTCTTAAGCTCATACAATTGAATCTGGTGGATGAACAACGGAAACAAAGGTCAACCCCTGTGAGGGCTGTGTAAGCAGTTCTGGGCTTTGAGGAAGGAGCTGGCTAAGGACAAAACACTGCTGCTCACAAGCTAGCAAAGGACTCGCTGTGCCTCGGACTCCCTGAGGCACAGGCAAGGGGACTGGCACGTCAATCCTAACATCTCACATGTAGCGGCGGGGTGGTACAGCCAAGGCCAGGATGTGCAGAAGAAAGCACCTGTGCTACAGGCTAAAACAAAACATAGCAGATGAAGAGCTCTCCCCCACAGGATCCCTTTCCTGGGCACCCTTTTCAGCTTCTCAGATATAGTAAGCTTCACTCTTTCATGCCCAAACCACGTGCTTGGGGACTCTGAGGAAAGAACACAGATCCCCTTGCCAACTGCGCGGTGAGAACAGCCCCATCTAGTGCTTGTTGGATTTGACTGTACCTGTAAGCATTGCTCAGACACACTCCTCACTCTTATTAATTTTCTTTGGGGTTCTGCTGCCATGGATAACAAACTGAGGACTACTCATCACAGTTTCGTGCTTTGAACATAGGTTGTGGGTGCTGCATCTCTGCAAGTGTTCAAGGCCAGGTTGGATGGAGTTCTGAGAAACCTGGTCTAGTGAAAGGTGTCCCTGCCCACAGCAGGGGGGTTAGAACTAGATTATCTTTAAAGTCACTTCCAACTCAGGCCATTCTAAGATTCTATGATATCCCTGAGAGATGTCTTCACAATGAAGCTTTTAGCCAGTCAGGGGCTTATTTTCTAAGAGTCTTCAGCACCACACCCCATAGCTACCCACCTGGAACACCATGTGGTTGACAAAGGTGTGCTTGGTGCAACGAACCACATACTCTGTCTCCAGCTCTGTCAGGGCCACAGGCTCTGGGGAAGACTTGAAGAGTGGGCCCAGCCCCCGAAACTCTGGGATGGCCCCCAGTTGCTCTGAAATAGAAGACACAAATTACTGCCTTCCTCAAGACACAAGGAGGTGTTAACAGTTTCAAACCCCTTGTTTCAGCTGCCAGAAGCTGCTACAGCAAGGAACTATCCATCAAATACCCATAAACATTCCCTAGACACTTTTAAAATTAGAAACAGTCATCCTTTGCTCACATCTACTGCAAGACAGAAAAAAGAGGACTGCAGGCACCCCCACTCTCCAGGAGTGACCAGTTGACCCATGTCACCCCCCTGCAAGAAGGTGAAGAAGAAGCCAGAGGGGCTAAGGCAGGCTCAGCAAGAGGTGGCTACAGGGTTCTCACACATGGACAGAGGAGAGGCCTTGCATCAGTTTACCTTGGAATATTTCTTGTCGTGTTGCTGCCACCTTCTCTGGCTGTTTCACTACAGCAACGGGGGCATTTTCTGCAAAGAAAAACAAACCCCAAAGATTTGAAAGCGAAGAGTAAGAAATTACTAAATCAGAAAACAGATCAGTGTCTGGAGAGAGATTTGAGTACAGAAAGGAAGGGAACTCATTTCTTATAGACTAGACACCCGAATTTGGCTTCCTAAGCAGCTTTAGAACTGCAGCAGCTCCAGTGAGGACTGCCAACTATTACTATTATTAGCAGTTGGATTAAACTGAAATATTAATGTGGGAGCAACCAGATTTGCAGGCCTTAGTCTTTCCAGGAGATGCAATCCCACAAAATTCAAATAGGATGGAGCTCAGCAATTCCCAGCGAGCCCAATGCAGGGAATCACTATCATTCAGGGGACCTGGTTCCTCACCTGCTCTTTGCTCGATGATAGGAGCTGTTGCCAAAGGAACAGATTTCAAGTCAAAGGGTTTCTCAGAGGGCTCCAGGGTGTACTGATGCAGAGCCCTCTCCAGGCCAGGGATGGACACCGTTAACCCTGGAGACAGAAGGGACAGGTCACTGAAACCACAACAATGCCAGATCTTTAGTTTAACTCTTGTTAAACCAGGAAAGAGGCGTAGACTTGTTTTAAGGCCTTCCCACAGTACCATTCAGGATGTAGCCAGCATTGAGGGCCTTCTGCTTCTGCTCCAGAACATTCAGGTAGAAGGTGGCTCTGTCTCTCACTTCGTTGTCATCATCCATCACACACCTGAGAGGAAAGTGGAAAACTTTCTTCAGAATCCACATGACTAAGACATATCACAGGGCCAGAAAAAACATGCCATAGGGGAGATCCAGCAATCTCCTAGTAATTGTATTAGAAAAGCAGTGATATGCCACACATGGCAGTGGTGATCCTATCACAGGATCATGGGTACCCCCTGCACCTTCTCAAACCCACAGCTAGAAGAGACTAGACAAGCTCTCAAACAAACAGGTTTGTTCACCCAGGATGTTGGAAAACTCTGAGGCACAACTGACCTTTTCAGTAACACCAAGATACTGGGTAACATCTCCTCATTCTGAGCCCCAAACTTGGCCAGGGCACTTACAGCACCTGTAGTAAAAGTCATGAAAACAGAATTAGAAAGCAAAGAAATCAGCTGAAGTTTCCTTCATTTCTTGGCCTTGATCAAATGCCATGTCAGAAATGCTACATCAGTCAACTGTGTACACTAGTAAAACTGTGACTAGAAAGAAGCAGGGATAGTACAGTGAAGTGCCTGCAAACCTCTGTCTAGTTTCAGAGCCAGTGCATGTTCCTTCCCATTTCTCAGCCACGGGCCACCTCTTCCATCAATACTACTGCAGGATCTTTGCTGTGTAAAACAATCTGCTCAGGCCTAGAGCAAATCACAACCCTCAAAAGCAGAGGTATTCATACACTATGGTTCCCTGAAGATCTGTTGAAGGGCAGAGAGCTTCCCAGGTCTGTCACTTACCTGCCCGGACTTCTTCATGCTCCAGAACAACCCTGTTGTAGATGAAGCGAATGTACTTGGAGGGGTTGTTGGTTTTGGGCCCTTCCTGCCCCAAGAGGTGGAGGATACGAGTGGCCAGCACAGTGAACTCGCAGTCCTCGATGAATTCGCAGAGGTGAGACAGGCCTGTCTCTTTGCTCTCTGAGTTCTCCTCAATAATGCTGATGATGCAGTCCACGATGGCTCTCTTGTATTCAAAGCCGCCCTGAGGAGCAAAAAGGAACTGCTCAGCTGGAAATCTCAAAGTATTTTAGAGACTCTGAGCTAGCCAGACAGGAAAACATTCCTTTGAAAAGGTCACTCACACTCGGTGCTTTTTAATGTGTGTTTGAAAGGCGGAGGCCAGTAATTCTGCCCTCACTTTTGACCCTCTTTACACCCAGAGGGCCAGCTAATATTCAAGCTCTCTTGCCAGCTCCCTTCAGAATGGCTGCACTGAAGAAAAAAACCCAAGTCCTAACCCAAGAGTAAAAGAATTCATCTGCCTGAAGGGCTTTTATCTCGATCAAAATCCTCTGCTGCTAGAATTAGAGCTTAAAAACAGCCATATGGGAGGAGAAAAAGCCCAACCCTCTCCCCTTTAGCACTAGACATCTGAGGATGAATCACGAGAGAAATGTATGAAGGATCATATCTGCCACAGCAGGGCGCAGCAAATAGCTCCATTAGTGTGGGATGATAGGCAATCAATACCTCCCCAGGTACAGCCACAACCTGACATGCCAGTAATGCTTGGTTATCTTCAGACATTATTTACTAATGTCCTCAATACACACCAGGGGATTAAAATTAAACTGCACACTACCCTCTGCCAATTACGTGCACAGTGCCGGGCATTTGGCTCTTTCTGGAGCTACTTCGGATTAAAAAAGCTTTAAAACAGAATGGTTTGAAGTACAAAACCACGTTCAAAATGATACCATCCACCCACAGAAAATCTGGGAAAGGAGAACGGTCCATTTTTCACAGGAGCAAAATGAGATGCTCTGGTTTGTTCCCAGCTGAGAGGCTGTAACTGGCAGAAAGTGATGTCAGAGCAAGCAGTGGTGCCAGCTGTGCTGCAGGCATGTTTGCTCATTTAGAAACAGCCTCAGTGAACCTCTGTAAAGCTGTCTTTCTGCAATTTATGTCTGACTGAATGCAGAGAATGGTTATAGGTACTCGTGATCCCTTCACTGCCACAGCACAGACACCAGAACAAAAGTGGTCCCGTGTCATCAATAAATAGGTTGTTATCAAATCTTTGTGTACAAGACAAAACTTCTTGGAATTTGCTGTCAAAGTACAAAAGAAAGCTGGTTCAAATGTGAAACACACATGGACTGCCAACAGATCTGCTGTTGCCTGCATTTGCTTTGAGAGTTAATAAACCCCCAGGAAAAAAAAAAATCACAGAATGAAAACCACACTAAAAATATGCCTGGCCGTATGCTTATAACTATTGTGCACAGTTGGGCATTTCTGCAGTTCGACTGCAAACCTTTTAGAGAGAGGCTTTCACTGCACAGCCTTATCAGTAAAAGCTTGACACTCACAGGGAGTACTGTTCATGCACACAGGCAAGGCACACACAGTTGCTGTGCAAACTTACCTCCTCCCGAAGCATAGTGAAGAGGAAGTTCATGAGGACGGCGTGTTTGCGAGGGTACTTCTGACACAGAGCATTGATGGCCTGCACCACTACCACCTGCAGG
This sequence comes from Rhagologus leucostigma, assembly GCA_013397725.1. NCBI lineage: Eukaryota > Metazoa > Chordata > Aves > Passeriformes > Rhagologus > Rhagologus leucostigma. Next base: position 116,677 of record VZTD01004446.1, read on the forward strand.
AAAAGTAAAAAACAATTCTGTTTCACCAGGCAAGAAAAAATAGCTGAATTGTATCAATTTTGTGCTGGTCTCCCTGGCCTGGAAATTACGTTTTTGTCTTTACTTATTCAACAAATGCAATTCCAGGAGGTACAATCCTAGGAATTGGAGGAGATTGTTCTTTATGCACTGGCCAGCCCCTAAAGAAAGCCCACACCCACTGGAAAGAAGGAGATTTGATTCTCAGAAGGCATCTCCCCAAAAGAGACCATGTGACTTTGGAGCTGTAGGACTGAGGCACGGCTTAGGCAGACAGCCTCAAATTCTTTCTCCTCCCTGCAAATATTCTGCTGCTTCTGGAAGCAGCTCCATGCAGGTTTAGAGCACACACACAAACATGGACAAAGGCCATGAGGTTTCTTCAGGAATCTGGGTGTTCCTCTTCCTCCCATTTCCTTACTTTGAACTCATCTGAGATTTCTGACATGAAGGAGGAGATCTGCTTCATGAGCCGGTCAATGCTGCTCTCACTGCCGGTTTTCAGCAGCGTGGTGATGGCCAGGGTGGCTATGCTGCGGTTGGAGTCTGTCACAAGGTTCTCCAGGTCCAGGTTACAGGCAGTCACAGCAGATGGGTGCTTCATGGCCACCTGCAGCAGTGAAGGAAGAATGAAAATCCCTCAACAGATGCAAAAGGCCCAGCTGGCAAAACCCAGCAAAACTCACTCCTTCCCATAGAAATAAGTGGTATAGACTGTAGGTGAGGGACATCTCAGACGAACAGCTAATCTGGAGTTAAGGTAACAAGCTCTTGTTTCCTGCAGAATTGCACCCCTTGCTGGAAGAGAAGCAGTAGTAATAAACAATCTTTTACTATTTTTAACTCTCCTCTACAGAGTAAGAAAAGAAAGCTATGAACTCCCAACAAAAATTCAGCCTGACTAGCTGTGCAAAACAGCTCTGTGGGTGGAAGCACAGCAGTTACCAGACACTGCCATTCTCTCTTTTTCTTTTATAGAGTTTATAAGAAGGGAAAAGCTGGAGCAAAGCTTTTACCATAGAGCAGGCAAGAAGCATCATCAAGGTTTGATCCCTGTTTTACAAGGAGCTTCCTCACCACAGGAAGCTCAGAAGGGAAAGCAGTAACACTAAGACTAGTGACATTCTAAGAGACCAGTGAAAATTATGAGGGTTTTTTTTTTTTTCTTCTGTAGAGTGTTCTTTGAGGTTTTATTCCAGACAGAAAGCAATGAAATGTAAGGCTGTAGCACAAGACAGAGGTTATTCACACTAAATCATCACATAATCTGACCCCCTTCTTCTGAAGTCTGCACATGAGACACTATTGGAGCTCCCAAGAGACTGGCTCCTACCTTGTTGAGGGTACGGACGGCTGCGTATCTTAGTGCTGCTTTCGGGGAGCTGCAGAACAGCTGCAGAACTGCAAGGTGGGAAAACCAACAAAGGCAGATGCTTAGGCACTCTATTATTGAGAAGCATTTCATACCTAAAGCAAGAGCTTCAGTGAAGAGACAGTTGCAAGCATAAGGTAACTAGAAATATGCTTAAGAAGTAATTGTACCTTTAACAGATTCCTCCCTTCTTCTTGTCCCCTTTGCCTTTGCCACATCCCTCCTGACAACTAACTCTTACCCACCTCCCTCTTCTTCCACAGTGCTGCTGTCCTTTGCTCCTTGTGAAAGCCAAATTCATCACCTTGTCACTTTTCCTACTAAGTCAGTTTGAACTGCTGTTCTCCATTTCATGCAAACCCTGCTCCTTTCCCAGAACTGACCCATGAACTAACCCACACTTGAACACACCAGGAAATACCTTTACAAGAACAAAGCTATTTACACACACCACAGGCTCTCAGCAGCAGCATAAAGCAACAAAGGACACAGCAGCATAACAAGCCTGAAACTACACAAGGTCCTTGTTTCTTGGGGCAATCAGCAGGTGTCACCACTGGAGGCTCATCATTCCCTCGCCATGGCCATGAGCACCCCACTTACCCGAGACAGCTGGAGCCAGCTCCTTGGCAGTGCAGTTGGGCAGGTTAACGATGGCCGATGCAGCTTCATACACCACCATCTCATGCTTGTTTCTTAGGCAGCTCTCAATGAAATCAAACAGGGGGCTATCACGGCTAAGGGACAAAAAACCCCACAAGATTGAATTAAAGCAAAGGTACTAACAGAAATTAAGAATTCAGCGGCAGAAACGGGCAGGTCCCATAGCCCATGGAAAGGTAAAAGCAGCCATAAACCCACTTTGTCCCCAATTTTGCAGTGGTCATTATACTGTACTTCCAGCATGCTTGAAAGTCAGGCTGCCTTCTGAGAAGACAGCCTCTGCCTTACAGGCTAAAGGGAATCTCCCTCAACCCTCACACAGTGAGAAATGACTGTACACAACACAACTCGTATTCACCAGGAAGCCACACTGCATACAAGGTAGATAAACAATTACAGAAGACAGAGAAAATGAAGTAGAACAAAGAACTGCTACGCAAAACAGTCCAGAGAAACAAAATAGTATTTGATGTGCAAGCAAGACTCACAGAAGCCATCTCAAAACAACCATGAAGACATCCTGTATTTTCTCTGCTTTTACCCAACAATAAGAGGGTAGAAGGTGCGTGCTGCTCTTCAAAGACAGACATAATGAGATGGCAAGTGAGCCTGCAAGAGGAGATGGAAGCAGGACCAGGAAATTCTTTCAGCAGGGCAAAGGAGCCTGCTCACCTGCCAGCCTCCTCCTCCAGCAGCTTGCTGGCTACCCGGATCATCATGCAGTAGGCAAATGGGGACTTGAGGCCGTGGCGCGTGAACTTGCTGAGCATCTTGTTGACTGCCAGGCGGTCGTTCTTCCGCACATGGTACAGCAAGCCCAGAGCATGATACTGTGCAGGGAAAGAGAACGTCACAAACCCACGGTGGGTTCTTTCCCCTTTTGTCCCCTCTGTCACCCAGAGGTGCCTGGCTGAGCTCCAGCAATTTGCTCCATGCCCAGCTGCTGCTGGCTATTCCCATGGTGGTGGTGGGTGTCCTACCTGCACCATGATATTGTCACTGGAAGCTGCCTCCTGAGCCTCGTTCACCCAGCGCTTTACCACATCATAACTGGTCTTCAGCAAGTGCTGGAAGGAGATGAAGCCACAACAACCCATGAGATAAGGATGGAGGAAGCTTTGGGAATTTCAGGTTATATTAAGAAGCAATCAGCCTTCCCCATAAGTGTGCTGGCAGCAGCAACTTATAGAACAACAAGGGACCAGCATGCAGAGACCTGGCCATGACAGCTGAGGCCTCAGGAGTTGATGATCTCTCGCAAAGTCAGCACCAGTCCCTCAGTTAACAAAGACAGGAATAGCAACAACTCCCAAGATGTCCAGTCCCATCACAGATGACTGCTTCCCTGCTTGACTGTCCCCCAGGTCCGTGCTTCAGGGGGTACATACCAACGAAGACACGAGAGCAGAGCTGGACACACTTGGCACCTTGTCAACAATCGCCTGCTTCATATAGCGCTCAATGGCCTGCAGCATGGTACTCTGCAGGGAGAGGGAAACAACAGCTGATATGGGAAAGCTGTCAGGAGTGTGAAAGGGGAGACACAAAGGCATGAAAAGCAGAGTGGAAGGTGGGATGGGGTAAAGTAGGAAACAGTGAAGGGCACAGAGCTGCCCCACGGGAAAAGCAGCACTTACATCAGTGATCTGACAGAGTGCTCTCACAGCGGGGCCTCGGTAATTGTCATCCTTCCCAGTCATGTCTTTGGTTAAGCTGGGAAAAAAGGAAACTCTCAATATTGCACTCCTGAGCCAGCAGCTCTCAAGTCCACACAGAGCAGCAGGCAGCCAGCATCACGGCTGAATGCCAAGCAGGCAGCTGCAGGTCTCAAGCAAATCCCACTGGGGTGGGAAGGCAGGAGGAAAAGATCAGTACTCAGGTCCCAAGCCCATCAACAAGTTGCATGGGCTCCTGTTCACCAAGTGAGGCTGGAGCACACACACATAGCCCTGAGGCATTTGTCTTTCTTACTGAACACTCATTCCTGCCCTTTTCCCAGGATCCTGGTCAGTGTGAGACCATCTGTGAAGGGCTGGGAGTTCATAATATCACAGAACTTGAGACTGGCTTCTGCCTCAGCCCTTCACAGACCCTGCACCCTCAGGCTCCTGACGCCCATCAGGGCATTTCACTGGGATGATCAGCAATTCAGGAATGAGTCACAGAGGGAATTTCATTCCCTGGTGAAGTCATATTCTGTGCTGCTACAGGAGCAGTAAATCCTTGTCTACCTGTTGAAAGCCTTGGAATTTATGTCAGAATTCTTCAAAAAGTTTCAAGGCATTCAGAAAGGAGATAATGAAAAAGCCTTTGTAAAAGAGGAAAGAACAGCAGTGCTACCATATCACGTAACCAAGAGACACTCCAAACACCCATGGGCATGGGATATGGGGACACAGCACATTTTACATACATCACTATGAGTTCAGTGTCTGTATTTTAATGGTCTTTTGTAACGGAAAACTTCTTCCTCACCAAGGGCATTCCCTATCATCACCCTGCTTAGGGACTACAGTTACCTTCAAGAAGCTGGACAGACACTACTGAAGGGCATGTCCATATTACAGCAAGGAAAGTGAAGTGGCTGACCTGCTAGTAACAATGATCACATCTTCTGCAATAGAAGACATCTCTTTGATAGTCAGGTAACACATCCTGCGAAGAGTTGGCTGGCAAGGAAATAAGCAAGAATGACATCAGCTGAGAACATCCCAGATAGGAAAGGATCTCAGTTTTCCCTGCCTACATAATTTTATTGTGAAGATCACAAGAACCTGATACCTTCAGAGAGCCCCACTCCCTGAGTGTAAAAGATGTTAAAAATCCATATTGATTAACAAAACGCCTCTTCCTCTTCTAAATCCCTCAGTCTTAGGGTCAGGCCATAGAGATACCAGATTTAGCTGGATCTACAGTTTCATCTTCCACTTGTCATTCACATGAACAAGGAGAAAACTTTGAAACCATTTGCTGGTTTCCTGGTTGAAAGCCTTGTGTTGCTTCAAAAGCAAGAAAACCAACAATTTATATTCCTGAGTCTAGGGATTTCTACACTGGTCTCATGATTTTAATGCCTTGAAGTCTGGGGGACAGCTAATGACAGTGCTACTGCTGTGGTTAGGCACTAACTCCCAGTCTCCTCCAGGACTCACAATTGTTGCATCTCAGCAGGATCTTTTAATGCTGGGCACAAAACACAGTAAATTCCACCTGCCTACCACAATCTCAACAGTTAAACAACAATTCAGAGGGAGGAATCTTGCCTCAAGAGCAGAGCATACTTCAGTTAAGCTGCTACAAGATCTGGGAAGGGCTAAGAAGCTGATCACCATTTCTAAACTTGCACCCTACTCTTCCCACTCAGATCAGGTAGCTTCAGGCAGGACAGAAAAGCTGATTGTATAAAAATGCATATCTCAAGGGACAACTTGTCCCACCAGGTAAACACAGAAAACAAAAGGCAGACTTACATCATTGGACTGAAAAAGCTTGGTCATAGCAAAGAAGGACTCAGTAGCTTCCATGACACCAAGGTGCTCCCCCTGGTTGTTCAGAAAGAAGGAAGGAAATCCCAATTATCACAACCAGCTTTGGGCCTGATGCACATGTCTGTATAGATGTACATTTTCTCTCTCTTACCTGGTTTATGAGATACAGGATCTTGGTGAGGATATGAGCACATTTTCGTGGGTTTATGGGAGTCTCATTAAACACTCGAGCCTGGAAACAAAGCACAGATAAGGACTGACACCAACACTCCCTTGCAAACACTGTCCTGCCTGGTCTTGGCCAGTGATAGAAACAATACATTTTGAGTGAGGTATGGCAAGATCCTTAATGACTTTGGATCAGATTTTCCCTTAACTCCTGTTAAACAGTTGGTTTTCCAGTCTGGGATTACAAATCCAAGAGCAATAAAGGTTTAAAGGCCAAATTCTCATCACACTTTCACCCACACAGGTCTGGATTGTGTTCTAGCTAAAACACCACTCTTCCGATGGACGAACTTGAGCTTGCCGAGGCTACAGGAGCCAACACCGTTCCCAACCTCACAAGCAAACAGAGAATGCTGAAACAACAGGGGCTAGGGATTGAGATGTTCACCAGCTCTTGAACAGAATGGCATTTCGTCAGAGAAAATTCCTTGGCTATTTAATAACCACTCACACCCCTCTCAGTAATTTTGTCATCCACAAGACATTTGGGGTGTCCAAGGCAAATTTCCCAATCTTCCTGGTTTAAGGTGAGCTTTCCCAGATAATTTTATTCCTTTTATTACTATTTATAGTTCACAGTCTTTAATTTGTTACAGAGACTATTTCAACCTTCTCCCTTCATCTGTCCAATAATAAAATGAGAACTGTTGCCCATTTCTTTCAGAGCAAGCAGGACTGTAACAAACCCTCATTTCCTTGCTGAAGTTCTCCAATGACCTACTCAAGAGAGGGAGAGACTCTATCCAGAGTGGGATACACAGAGGAGCTGGTCTGAAGATTTACCTCTTGCAAGACTGCACTCTTCTCCAGGTGCTGGAATGGGTTGGAACTCCCACCTGCAAAACAAAGAGTAAAACTCTCTCCAGGGATAGTGCCATGGGAAAGCAACTTTTTAACCACGCCCATACTTTAAAAACAGTCTGAGCATTTTGGGGTGACTTTTTTTTTCATGAACACCAAGCAATCAGAGCACCCTCTCTGAAGTTATTAACTGGATGTCTTCATGGCAGTCAGAGAAGGCAGAACAGACAGGACATTCTTTGATTTGTCATCCCCTCCAGAAGTAACTGACTGTGAGCTGAGGTAGGCTGATTAGCTGTAAAATAACTGGGCTCTGCTGTATCCCCAAAGACCTATTTCCACCCCTGGGCTGGGAGCTTGCTGGCAGTTAGAGCATCAATAGGACAGGCCTAGAAACAAAAGCTTACACAGAAGGCTTGCCAGACTGGTGAGTCAGGAGTGTTTTATCCCTCCCATATAAACCAATCAAGAACCCACCAGTAAAGTATTTTTGGCTCTATCACTAATTAAGAGTATAAGACAGCAGACTAGATAGGCTGGACACAAAGTAACTTTCATTGTTTCACTTAACAAAGTAAATTACACTAAACAATTAAAAACCCCAGCAATTAGGGATGAAATAATCAGAGGGAAAGGCACTATCATTCTGCACGGTCTCTATTAGATTGCCTCCCAAGCGTTTGTGAGCTGCAGCTTTTCAAAAGCTCCTAGTTATTGATAAGCAGGTTTTAATTAGTACCTATGTTCAGCCTGGCTCTGGGACAAAATGCAGCCTTTTTCAGGGTTATTCCAGTGTTTGTTCCAAAGCCTGATCCACTAGAGAGAACATCTCCTGGGCCCAAATCTGACCTGACCCAAGCTTGAAGCATGCTAGGCTGGTGCCAGGAACCCTTTCTAGAGTAAGCCTTACATACAAAAGCAAACACATCTGCACTCTGGCTCCTTCCTGGTTCATAAACTGCCCTCCTCTGGCTCAGAAGTTTGGAAAGGCAGCAGGTGGCTGAACAAAGCACAGACACTTACATGAGGTTGAAGAGGTAGAAGAAAACAAGGCGAAAGAGCAAAAATGTCTCTAGTATGAGTATGAACCAGTTCTAGCATAAGCATGTGAAGGTGCCCCAAAAAACCTGCCCAGCAGCCCAGTATTCCCACGGTCCAGCATGTCTACAATCCTTAAATCAGCCAGGAACAACACAGCATCACCTCTTTATGCTTCACAGCACTAAGGATCTTGAAATACATTGTACGTGGGGTCTCAGTCCTCACAGCACCCTGCGTCAGTTTCCTTCCATAGAGAGGGACAAGGATGCAGGGAGAGCAGAGGCTGTGTGTTCATAAAGCTCCTAATACCGGATAACTAACAACAATTTATTCTGATTTGTAGAGAAACATAATTTTGTGCCCAAAATAACATGTCAAAGGGACTGGGAGCAGCTCATCCAAGGCTAGCTAAACCATCCGTGGAAAGCAAAGACACAGAAGCCAATTAACTGGATACTTGCATCTCCTGCCAGCCCCAGCCATGGGTAACGTCAATACCTTGATGGGTGTGGCAGGTGCAAATGAACAGCCCCCAAAATTAAAGCCAGGAGCAATTCCCCTCCAACAGCTGCCTCACTAAATTCTCTGCTTATCAAGACATCAGTGGAGGCTTTGGACAAGGGAAACAAGTGCAAAGCATTTAATGCACATTAAGATAAAAAGCAAGCAGTCACACAGAACAATCACCAAGATTTAAGCTGAATCAATTCACTTCAGGACACACTGATTTGCTACGCAGAGCAAGCTATGTAGAAAGCTTCACAGGAAGATGAAAAAGATACCACAAGGCTCAACCATGAAAGGAAACATTGTCTTATGAAGCATCGCTTCCACCTGAATTACGCACCACATAAAATATCAACCTCTTCCTTACTAACTGACCTAAAGTTTTGAAAAGTCGGGCAATCACTTCCTGTTTCCTTGGTGCTCTCAGATTTTCTGATCCACTGAAAGTAACAGTGATCGTGTCGGAAGAGCGGACCATATGCGTCAGAAAAAGGGCCAGAAACTATGAATTGGATTCTACCTCTCTTTAGCACCTGCTTCGAGAGCTGGGCAACTGTGAACAGAGCTCACACGCTCAGTCTTTAGTCTCAGGTTCTGCACCGGGTGATGTGGCAGGTAACCTCCGTGTGCTGTGCCGATGCCACCAGTTTAGCCTCTGGCTGCAGCTGTGAGAAGGCGGCAGCAGACTGCTCTAGTGCTCCCATGGTGCTTCCATACCGCTTCCACAGTGCTTCCCACTGCGCTCTGTGCTCACCAGCCCCCGCTGCCAAGCTGGCACCGAGCCTCCCCTCACAGCTCCCTTGGGGGTCCCTCCTCACATGTGCCCTCGTACCCGCAGGAGGGGTTCCTCCCTCATTTCCACAGGAGGGGTCCTCCCTCACAGCTCCCCCCCGTAGCCACGAAGGGGTTCCCCGTCACCAATCCCTTCCGTACCCACAGAGGGGTCTCTTCCCTCACAGCGCCCCCGGCCTCCCCTCACCCGACTCCTCGTCCTTCTTGTCGAACTTCTTCAGCATGGTGCTGCCGAGCGGCCCGTCGCTGCGGCCCTCCCGTCCCGTGGCAATGGCAGTCCCAGTCTAGACCCCGGTCTCAATCCTGGTCCTGGTCCTGATCCCGATCCCGGTGCCGGCACCGCCCCCGCCC
>VZTD01004446.1:126540-161030 GCA_013397725.1 Rhagologus leucostigma
GGGGGACACACTGGGGCTGCGGGGACACTGGGACCGGGGGGACACACTGGGACCGGGGGGACACACTGGGACCGGGGGGGACACTGGGACCAGAGGGGACACTGGAACACTGCTGGCGACACTGGGGCTGGGGAGAGCACCAGGCCTGGAGCAGGAGGCACTGGTACCAGGGGAAACACTGGTGATGGGGGTGGCACTGAGATCCCTGAGCTGGGCAGGGGAAGGGCACTGGGGAGATGAGGGGACGCTAGGGGTGGAGGGCGCTGAAGCATGGAGGCACACTGGGCCTCGGGGAGGTCAGATGGGACACTGGGGCAGGACATGGAAAGGAGGAGATCCTGGCAGGCTCAGCGTCCCAGGGACAAGTGGAGGTGGCAGGGGAGAACACCTTTCTTGGGGTGGACAGTTGTCACCCAGGCTGCCTGCCCTGGAGTGTCCCACTTGGATGCACCATCTCTGGCAGGTCCTCCTGTGACGGCTGTCCCCACTGCTACTGGCACCCTGTGTGTAGCCTGGACCACAAACTCCAGGCTCAGCCGCACAGCACACACCCAGTGGGTGCAGGGGGGTGTCTGAAGGGGCCAGCGCTGCCCGGGCATCATCTGAGCCTCAGGTCAGGCAGGGATAGCAAAGGACCTGTTACCCACCTTACCACCTCACCCCAACCCACCATCTGCTGGCATATCCCTTCCTGAAATCTGTCCCTCCCAGGGAATGTGGGGTCACCCCAGTTGCTTCTGCCCCTTTCCCAAAGCCAGTGCCCACTCCAAGGCGAAAGGGCTCACTCACCCTGCAGCAGGTACTCTTCGAAGAGCATGGCTGTGTCCCCCACCAGCTCCAGTGGCCCCCCTGCAGGTGTCCCCCGGCCTCTGCCTCACTCGCACCACCCTGTACTTTGCACAGGGCGGCTGCACTCTGCTCTGCACTGCTCTTATCTCCCAGCTGTGCTGAAAGCGGCAGCTCCGGTGGCACAAGACGATGTCCCTGTTGGCCCAGAGCTGCTGTGGGCTCCCTGGGCCAGGGGCTGGTTCCGCTGTTGGTGCAAGTTCTGACACCCCTCATTTGGAATTTAATGACCTCCTGTGCTGGCCCCGGCCCAGAACATGCCCTCACAGCATCTCTGGGGAAAGGGAACACAAAATGGGAGTGTAAAGGGGTGCAGAACCCATATAAAGCACAACAAGTTGTGTTTGATGCCACATTTTATTGTGCGTGCTTACTCAAAACTCCGGCTTTGAGGCTCGGCCAAGCTTTGTGGAGGATTTTGTGTGCTCCGGTCACCCAGAGAGAAGAAGCACACAGGAAAAGCTGCCTGGCTGGATGCAGCCCCTTCAGAGACATCTCAGTGGTGGATGAGCAGGGAGCAAAGCCAAGAACAGAAATCCCTGTAGTGCCTGGGGCTGGGAACAGCTGTGCTCCGGCACTGGCCAAGGTAAACCCAGCTGTATCTCCTCCAGTGGTGCTGAGGTGATGGCTCTCAAACCAAATCCTCCCGCGGCTGCTGCTTGTGCCACGAGCTCCGGGACCGGGGGGGTGAGGTGCCATGTCCACAGTCCTCTGCGGACACACCGATGCTGCTCCACGCTTCCCTCCGCCTGTGCCCCGGGCAGCCCCGCTGCCCTCTCCAGCCCAGCTGCCCTCTCCAGCCCAGCTATATCCCAGCCAGGACAGTTTATCTCCTGCGCCCAAGGCGGGCCATCAGCTCGGCATTGGCAGCTGCCTTGGCCTGCAGCTCCTTCTCTCTGGCCAGGTCGAGCAGGATCTTCAGTAAGTGAGTGTGGACATCGAGTGACAGGGACACCTTCCTCCCCTTTTTCCTGGGAGCAGCTCTCTTGGTGGCTGGGCTCATTGGCCAGGGCAGTGCTTGTCCTTCTGATCCCTCTAGCAGTGGCAGGCTGCCTTTGTCCGGATGAGACCCTTCCCCAGAGCCATCGTCGCCCCTCCTCGTTTTGGGGAGACCTGGCAGCATCTTGTTATCACTGGTGGGTTCCTGCCTCATCAGCTTCCCTCCATCCACGGCTTGGGGGCCCTGCAGGAGCTGCTCACGTCTTGGTCCCTTCCAGGCTCTCGCTGGTGCCCCGAGGACCAGCAGGAAGGTGAGCAGCATCCTGCCTCGCAGTGCGGCCGGGAGTGCCTGTGGGGAGCACGTGGCTGGCGCTGAGCATCAGCCCCATCACCCTGCCATGGCGCCACAGCCCTCCAGGCAGGACATGTCCCCACCAGGGTGTCACCCACAGAACCCCTCCACTCCCTGCACCAGCTGGTGGGGCTTCACCTTCCCTTCAGGAACCCTTCATTATTCCACTTTGATTTTAACCCTGTTGAACAGCACGGGGAGTTTTGCGGAGGCTGAAGGGGACGTGGGAAGCAAATCACCTGGGTGTCCTTGTCCTTCCACACAGCCCCTGGCCAGGTGCTGGCTGTGCCCTCAGTTTCACTCCCTCCAGCCCTTTGTCACCCAGGGGAGGAGCCAATCCTGCTCCAGAGGGTGGCTGCTTGGGTACTGTGGCTGCTCCCCAACCCATTCCTGCCCTTTGGCCAGGGAAATGTGACATGCCTGGGGTTTCAGGGCTGGGTGGGCCGTGGGGCTTTCTTCCTCCCACGCCTTCCGTGGCAGATGCCATTTCCCGCAGTGTTGCTGGGCTCTCTGGGGCTAAAGCCACCCACCAAGGAGGGACATGAGCCACTTGGCCTAAAATACACAGCATATTGATCGCAGGGGGGTGACAAGGGCAGGAGTCTGGCCACATGCTGAGCTGTGTCAAGCCTCAGCAACTTTCTCCACCCCATCCCCTCACCCTGGTTGCAGGGAGGGCCCCAGAGATTGCAGGGTGCTGTGCTACAGGGTGGGGGTCAGGGTGCTGGGATGTGGGGTGGGGGTCAGAGCAGGGGCTCTGCTGCACAAATCCTGCTGTATGGCTGCCTCTCCCCAAAATCAGTCACCCAGCAGGGTTTGTCCAGCTGGAAGGGGAGCAGTGAAACCAACCTCCTGCAACATATCTCTGGGGTGAAACCCTTTGGAAAGTACCAGAGAAGGCAGCCAGAGGCGGTTAACGCGCTGGGAAGTGAGGAATGAAAAGCATCCAACCCCCCGCAACCCATTTCCCAGCTAAAAGCCCCTGAAAAGCACTGCTGAGGGCACAGCCTCACCATTTGCAGCAGGTCCTCGTCTCCTCGATGTTCAGGCAGTGCTCCTGGGGTGCAGGGACCACAAGCTGGGGATTTGCTCTGCTCCCTGCCAAGCCCCGGCTCTTATCCTGTCCCAGCCCCACCTCTGACCCGCAGAGGGGGTGACAGTGACGGAGGGGTGGAAATGTTTTTAATACATTTTGCCTCATAGCAGATGAAGTCATCTCGGGATGTGGGTGGGCGTGTGCCCCCTTGCAGCTCCACCAGCTGCATTTGGAGGGGATTCCGGGAACCTGGGACAGCTCAGATGTAATTGTTTCATGTCTGACTTGCAAGGTGTTTTTTCTCCATCTAATTAGGCCTCCCTGCTCCTTGGTAATCACTTAAGGAAGGGAGAGAACATGCCTATTGCTGCCGGCCAGTAACCACAGGCAGCCCTCTGGGCGTTGTGCCTCACCCGGCCCCCAGACATCTCCTGGTACCAGTGTGGCACTGTGTCCTGACGGACTCCCTGGCCACATGGAGGACACTATCTAGAGACATGTCACCTCCCTGCTGTGCCAAACCCAAGCATTGCTTTGGCCACTGGTTTGCAGGACACCAGCGGCTTGCAGCTCACCTTAATGCATTCCAACTGGGACACCACTGGTTTGCAGGTCAGCCAGCTGCCCAAGGTGGGTAGCAGCCTGTAGGCATTGCTGTGGGGGGAGCCCCATATACAAGGGTTTTGCTGCAAAGTTCCCCCCTTAGGGACTGTGGGAGCATCCCAAGGCTCTCAGGCCGGCTGAGCACCTGCATGAGATGAGTTGTGGGTGCTCAGCCCCCTGGGCTGGCCAGGGCCAGGAGTCAGGGTGCCCAGGGTTCAGACCGCTGGGGGCCTGCCCACTCTTGTGGCCACAGGGTGACCCATCCTATGCCACCCTCCCCGGGATGGCAGGGAACGGAAATAATGCCAGCTCTGTTCCTTCTTCCAGGGACAGCCAGGAACTCACACCCAGTAGCCAAAATTAGCTGGCAGCACTGATTCACACAGTACGATCATGCAGCACCACAGACCCACGCACCGACACGTCAGGGCCTGGACAGGGGGTCATGGCCTGGCTTGCGTCAGCTGGGCACGTGCTGGGCACAGGGATGGGGCACTCCCTGGACGGGGTGAGGAACAGCGGGCAGCTGGAAAGGGCAGCCCAGCTGGGGTGGGCAGGAGGCATGCCTGACTCGAGAGCTGTCCCCAGTCTCCACAGGCATCTCCAGCAACGCGCCAAGAAGTGTGACATGTCCCTGTGAGCACAGCTTTAATACACATCCCCCCCGCAGTGGTACACATATACATTCGCTGTATACAGATATACACAGAGAGCAGCGTACGTGTGGGGCCACAAAGCCCACCCGGCAGCCCCTGGGGCTCTGGGGCAGTGAGGGCCGTGTCCCTACTCAGCCCTGGGGCTGGGGGGAAGCAGGGGCTGCGACCCCGGCAGCCAACATCACTTTCACAAAGCCTTTGAGAGTAAGCGTGGGCGAGCAGGAACCTCTTCTAACATAGCACCATCCTCAGGGTTTCCCTGACAGGCCTGGGGGTGCAGGTGAGACCCCCCCGATTAAAGACAGATGTGCTGCTGGCAGGCATGTGAGCTGGAGGGTAGCACATGGAAAGAGCCTTCAGTCTCCCCACAGGTCATTGCCAAACCATCGCAGCCACAAAAGGGGAACTGGGCCCCAGTTGAGGTTAAGGTGAAATTTATTCAGATGGAGATGATTGCAGGGTGGGGGTGAAGGGTGTTGTGCAGGGAGGCGCTGCCTGGCACAAGGATGCGGGCAGCTCTCCTGGAAGAGAGAGGGGAGCAGAGAGGGAGTTTGGGGGTCTGTGGGGGAAAGGAAAAGGTACAAGGGTATTATGTGAGGGGAGGGAGCCCAACTATGCCAGTTCCCAGCTCTGCTTCCAGAGAGAGGGAACAGGGCTAAGAACTGTTCTGTTGGCAACAAATAATTTAAAAATCAAACTGAGAACAGCCCAGGAAACCTCCATGTGGGAAAGGGGGTTCAGAGCCTTGGTGGGAGGCAGTTTCCCATTTGATATAAATTTCACCTTAATGACAATAAACTGATATGAAATGAAAAACCCATGAGCAGCATAAAGACAGGTTAGAAATAGCACCAGGTTCCTGCTGGGGCTGGTGGGTGCGTGGCCCCGGCCACCACGGGCAGCCCAGCCCCGGCCGGGGCAGCAGCTGGGCCCCACTTCCAGGCAGCCCTGCCTGCCGAGACACTGCCTGCACCTACACCTTTGGCTGCCCTCCCACCTTGCTGCCGGCACTGCCACGGGAATCTGCGGAGAGAAGCGAGGCGCTGTCAGAGCTGAGGTGGGGGACCAGCACTGTCCCCCCAGCTCTGCATTGCTGAGCCCACGGCACGGGGTAGGGATGCTGCTGGACCTGCCGGTGCCGGTGGCTGTGCCAAGCTCTGCCTACCTGCCCCTGGGCGCTGCCCGCAGTGCAGCTCACACTCCTCCTTGCTGTCGAAGCGGTTGAGGTTGCCCCGGCAGCCGCTGTAGACGAAGGGCCGGCACTCGGTGACTCTTTGGTTGTAGTACCACCGCAGGGTGTAGCGCTGGCAGTCCCCCTCGTCCAGGGGCAGCCTGCAGGGCTCAGCTGCGGGGCAAGCGCTGCTAGTGAGGGCAGGCAGGGGCTGGCAGCACACCGGCGGTGGAGGCTGCCAGACCCGCTCAGCAGAGGAGGGGAAACCCCAGAAGGGGAAGGCAGGGGATGGCTCCCAGCTGAGCGTGGGAAGGGTTTGGCTGGAGCCACCTCTGTGCTCTGCCCAGCTGCTGGAATTGAGGGCAGGAGGCACCACTCTGGGCAAGCCGTCTCCCAGGGGCAGCTCCCAGCAAGGATCTGGGAGGGAGGTGGCGTGGGGACATGATGGCCACAGCACCACTTGGAAGGGTTGTGGAGGGACTCTCCAAACGCTGCTGCCACTGGGGCTTCCCTGATCTTCCGGGGCCTTTGGGATCCCTCCTGTGGCTCATGACCAGAGCACAGGAACTCTGTCAGGGCAGTGGGTCCCACCAGCCCAGCCCACCACTCATCACTGCTGGTGATGGCTTTGGTCAGGGGGATAGAGCACAAAGTCTGCGTGGTGTGGACAGCACAGTGATAGAAAAGGCGCAACCCACCCAGGTACCAGTGAGAGGGCTGCAAATCCCAAATCCCCCCAGACAGATGGCACAGGGACCCACTGCCCAGCTGGATGTGAAGACACCACTCCAGCAAAATCTGGGGCAGCTCCATCATTTCCCCCGGTGGCTTCACCCTCAGTGCGAGGTGAGTGCAGGGAAGCTCACCATCCACTGCGGGCTGCTCCAAGCTGTCCATCTCTGGGACCTCATCATAGTCCTCCTCCTCTCCATCCATGCTGTCGTACTCGAGGTCATCATTGTCGAGCATGATCTGCCTGTCCTGCCCTGGGAGACAGCACCACGCATGAGCAGTCCTCACCACACACACGGAGCACAGAAAAAGGGGGACAAGGACTAAAACCACAGGGATGACACACCCTCCTCCTCCTCAGTGTGTGACAGCTTGAGCACAGGGACTGTGTGAGCGCTGCCAGCAGGGAACGGCTGGGTGGAGAAGGACCCTGTGAAGGGGACACAGGCATCAGGGAAGAGGCAAGGGAAGGAATTCCCCTTATTTCCCAAGGGAAAACCACCCCTTTCAAGTGTGGAGCAGTCCAGCACTGCCCCAGTCCTGTTGCAGCCTGGCAGGGTACACGGACAGGGATGGTGGACCTGGAGATACCCACTCCTCTCTCTGCACCCCAGACCAGGGCTGCCATGGGGGCTCCTAGAGGAGGGACAGGCAGGGGAGGCCCAGGGAGACAACACCCACTTGGAGCCCAGCAGGATAGGGACAGGGGAGGGGCCAGATCTTATAGGCCCTCCAGACTCTCCATCACCTGTTTGGTCACGCTCTCTCTCCTGGCGGACAATTCTTCCTCCTCCCTGGGCAGAGTGGAAGCCGCTCCTGGCCTGAGCCCCCCAGCCTCCTTGGAGAGAAAGCACCCACCTCATCCCAGCCCACCCCTTGCCTCCATCCCTCCGATCCCACTCCTCCAGCCTACCCTCCCCCCCAGCACTGCTGACCCCTGCAAGACCCCTGCCCCAGTTCTGACACCCAAGCACAGACGGGGCACAGTTCCTTGCCCCCCATCAGCGGGGCAGACCCTGGCAGCACCCAGACCCCACTGGCACCATCCCGAGCCAGCTGCCCCTGGGGATCCCTGTTGCACCATCACTTCTGCCACACACCATCCCTTCTCCCTGTGCAGGGTCCTACACTGATGCTGACCCTGACTGAAGGGTCGTGGAGGGTGCCAGCCACCTCCAGCTCCCCAAAACCAGTGGCACACCTGGGTGCCAGGGCCCCTTCGGTGCCACACGCGTGGGGCAGGGGGGTAGGAAGGAAGAGCCGCAACCTGAGTGCTCACGTGAATCCTGGTGCCGTGGGAAGTGGCCGCCGCAGGCTGTGGGAGAGACAGGGTGGGGGTCAGGGGCAGCGGGTCCAGACCCCCAGCCCCAGGGCAGCAGCGGGGGATGCTCACCACAGTGCTGGCTCATCTCCTGCCTGACGAAGGCACGGATCTCCTCCTCCTGCCGGGCACATGAAGGGGCAAAGGTGGCACAGAGTGATGGGGGATGGTGCAATTAAAGAGGAGGAAAAACCCTTTCCCCAGGGTCCAGAAGAGCCCAGAGGTGAGGGCAGTACCTCCATCAGTGGCACTGGGATGGATCCAGCAACCCTTCCCACCCCGGTGACCTGAGTGCCACAAGCCTATAGGTCCTGGCTCCTTACCGTCATGCCTGGCTCCCCCTTCTCCCCACGGAGCCCGTGGCTGCCAGGACTGCCCTGGGGACAGCAGAAAGGAAGTGGGAAGCTGGCCCTGGCTGGAGCTTGTCCAGGCAGGGCCAGGCACCCGTGCACTCACCTGCTCTCCTCTCTCACCAGGGATGCCGGGCACGCCGCGTGCACCCGGCACCGACTGTCCAGGGGGGCCTCTCTCCCCCTGCAAAGGACACGTGCTCAGGATCTGGCTGGTGGGTGCTGGAGCCTCTCTGCTCTCCCCATGGAGAAGAACCATGGATGTGCTGCTTTCCCCACCCCTGCACCCCAGGGATGCCCGTGCAGATGAGAATGCGGACAGGTCCAGCTCAACTCAAGGACAAGCAGGGTCCCAGACCCCTCAGACCCCCATCCCCTGGGCAGGGGGACACAAGGGAGCGAGCTGGCAGGGCAGGACAGAGCTGGGACACGACTCTGGGATGGTGGATGCTACCCACCCCTCACCCACTAAGGGGACTGGGTCCTCCCACCCTCACAGCCCTGGAGGGGGACCAGTCACCTGTGGTGAGGACTCACCTTCTGGCCCTGCATGCCCTCGGGACCTCGTGGGCCAATGCTCCCTGGGGGCCCAGGGGGGCCAGGAGCACCGTCACTGCCCCGGGGACCAGGGCCACCTATAACACCTGGGGCACCCTGGAGGAGAGCAGAGGGTGAGGCCAGGGGTGTCAGAGCCGCCGACTCCAGAGCAGATGCCATGGACATCCTCTGGCCCCACAGCTGGGCACCCCCGAAGAACCAGCACTGGTGCGTTCTTGTGAAGAGCAGAGAGTTGTTGGCATTCATTGTTTAGTGACATAATTCAGAGCAGCGCCGAAGGACTCCTCTGGGAGCATCAGGCTCTGATATGCTTCTCACCAAGGCCGAATCCTGGTACAAGCAATGTGGTGCAATGCATCCCATCCCTTTCCAGCCTGCTCACCCGGTCTCCTTTCTCCCCCTGGTCTCCTTTGGCTCCCTGCTGCCCGTCAAATCCCCGGTCACCCTGCAAAGAGGAAGGGACAGGCAGCAGGGGACAGACAGTGGGGGGCAGGCAGCGAGGGGATGAAGTGCCAGCACAGCTCTTCCCAGCACTGCTCTAACCTACCTTGGGTCCCATGAGCCCTTCCTTCCCAGGAATGCCTGGTGGTCCTGACAGACCCAGCTCTCCCTGGGGGACAGAGCAGATGTCCATCAGCCACCAGCCATGGTGCCTGTCCCACCCCAGTGTCAGTGCAGTGCTTACCGGCTCGCCTTTCCTCCCCGACAGTCCCGAGCGCCCCGGGATCCCTGGCTCTCCCTACAGCGAGCAGGAGAGAGGCAAGGGCGGTCAGTCCTTCACCCCTCAATGCTCACCCCAGAGCCACAGGCAGAGGAGGGGACCCCATGACCCTGTCGCGGGGTCAAGGTCTGGCCTCAGCCATCTCCCTGCTCCCGCTGGCTGACGGAGGGGATCCAAAGGGCCACAGCCTCCAGGCAACATCCAGGCTCCTGCAGCACCCTACAGGCACCCACTCACCTTCTCGCCCTTGTCCCCATTGAGGCCACAGGCACCTTTCATGCCCCGGTCACCCTGCAAGGACGAGGAGGGAAGTCAGAGCCATGCCAAGCCAGCACTCATCCTGGCCAGGAGAGCACTGGCAGCCAGAGAAGCCAACCCACCTTGAGGCCACGCATGCCCAGGGGTCCCATGTCGCCCTTCTCTCCCCGGGCCCCGGGGATCCCATCGCGGCCAGGCTGACCCTGTGGGAGAGCACACAGCATGACGAGGGTCTGCTCCTGCCCCGCAGTGGCGTGGCAGAGGCACCAAGACGCAACTCCTCACCGGCTCGCCAGGCTCTCCCGGCGCTCCAACCTCTCCCTGGGGAAGGCAAAGGCATCAGTCAGGGTAGGCAAGGAGGATGGTGGCACCAGCATTCCCCAGCAGTGGGGCTGCCCAGCTCCGTACCTTCTGCCCGCTAGGGCCGCGTGCCCCAGGGAAGCCCATGGAGCCCTTCTCTCCTTGTTCACCCCTCGTCCCCTGCAAGCAGAAACCCAGATCAGCACAGGGCAGGAGGGAGAGCTCCAGCCACTGCGTGGCCACAGCACAGCCATGGTCACCTCCAAGGCCAGGTCTGGCAGCTCCCCTTACACCATGTCCCTGGTGCCTACTAGCACCAGCACAAAGGGCACAGGGATGCCATCACGCCCTGCTTCCTCTGTCCATCGCCCTGTCAACAGCCTCCATGATCCCCAACCCAGCCGCTCCCAGCCCGGCACAAGTTCCCCCCAGCCCTGTACCTTCTCTCCGAGCATGCCTTGCTCCCCCTTGTCCCCCTTGTCCCCTTCTGTGCCTTTCAGGCCACGCTCTCCCTGCAAAGAAAGGAAGCACAGGTAGGGGTCAGGGAGTGAGGAGAAGCTCAGACACACATCAGGGTGGGGAGGACAAACCCTGCTGGGGGCAGGAACATGAGGGTCTGTAGGGTGGCTGAAGGAGAGGGGACAATATGCTCTGCGAAGGGAGGGTCCCTCAGCAGAGAGAAGCTCCTTCAGCTCTTCCCAGAGGGACAGGAAAGATGGGGAGAGGGAGGATAGGGACAGCTCTTACTGGCTCCCCCTTGCTGCCCCGTGCTCCAGGCGGCCCCTCCACCACCACAGTATCGCCCTGTACACCCAAAGCAGAGAGAGAGAGGTGGGGATGAGCAGGGGGGCCAGGGCTGCTGCCTGCCTTCCCACTGCCCCCCACCCCAAGGACTCACCTTGTCTCCTTTGGGTCCTGGGGCCCCAAGGTCCCCCTGTGAGGAAGGTGAGATGCTGCAAGGATGCACAGCAGGGAGCAGGCAGCACCTCACAAAACCCGGAGGTGCATCATTCTCCCCCCAGCTCCTCGGCCCGCGGAGTCCCTTACCTTGTCCCCACGCTCCCCCCGGTTCCCAGGCAAGCCCTGTGGGGGAGAAGAGAGGGGTGGTCAGGAAGGGGCCCGGATCAGGGTGCAGCTGGGGAAGGGGGGTACTTACTGCTGGCCCACGATCCCCTTCTGGCCCTGGGCGCCCGTCTTCACCCTGCAAGAAGGAAGGGATGTGAGAAGGGGCTTAGGGTTGGGGGCACCGCAGCATCACCTCACGCCAGGGACAGCTGCAGCTCTGGCTCAGAGTCCTGTCAGGGCTGGCACCGTGAGCCTTCCTGTCCCTGGCTGTGGGGACATGGGGAGACTGTGGCAGTACCTACCCGTGGTCCCGGGTCACCACGTTCACCTCTGGCTCCCGGCAGCCCGGCCCCCGGAGCGCCCTGCCAGGGGAAGGCAAGAACTCATCCTCATCCTCACTGCCCACAGCTCCTCCCAGCCCTGCCAGCTACCCCCCATGCCAGGGGACACCCCACAGTCCCCGCCACCTCTCTGGGTGCCTGGCGCACAGGAAGCTCCCATGTGCCACCATCCAGAGTGGGCTCAGCACCGTCAGGGGGAGGTGGCTGCAGGGACACTCCTCAAGAGAAGCAGCCTCCCACCTCTCATGCTACAGGGCTGCCCCTGGTCCTACCTTGTCACCCTTCAGGCCAGGGGCCCCTTGCACGCCCTAAAAGAAAGGAGAAGGGTGAGCAAGCCACGGGAGGGAGGCGATGCCAGACACCCTGCAGGGCACGGCTGAGACTCCCACCGCGGTACGGCCGCTGCAGCGACGCCCCGCCCCAGGGCCAGGGAGGCGCGGCTGCGTCCCTGTCTGAGACAGCGGGGCAGCCGGGGCAGAGCCTACACCCCTGAGAATGCTGTGGCACTGATGCCACGATGATCTTTTGCTTTTTCATATACCCCTCTCATATACCCTTCCACATACCCTTTTACACAGCTTTGCATGTATCCTTAGTGCTTTTAGCCCACATACTTGTAATTCCCCAAGTCTGATAACCAGCTTAGACCCAAAGTTCCGTTAAGCCAGGAGACCAAACATTTTGGAAACCTCGAGGTTGGGTCAGAAAGCCCCAGACACCAAGGTCCTCTCCAGAACACATTCTGTAAACCGAGATAGGCCCATCCAGGGAGAAGGTTCCTCAGGACGGGGGCTTCTCTTGAGCCTCTCATTGGGGAATCTTTGATAGATATGCTAATGTGCAAGGTCTATAACTGTGTATGCGAATTATCATGTGTGTGCATCTTGGGGTGGGCATCTGGGTGTGCATCTTTCGGGTGTGCACTTCCGGTGTGCATTCGGGGGTGCTTTCTGCCTGGATGTGGTGCACCAGAGGATCCTTAAATAAATACCGAGGTAAAACCCTTTTTCCCCTCTAACCGTGTTTGGCTTTTAATTCTAAGCCCAGGGAAAGGCATCAGCACCATACTCACGGCCGGCCCTGGGGGCCCCACAGGTCCCGGTGGTCCAGCGGTGCCCTCCCTGCCCGGAAAGCCGATCAAACCCTGGCAGGGAAAAAGCAGGGAGTGTGGCTGGGAGGCAGTGGGGCTTGCAGGGGCCTCACGGGCACTGCACAGGGGTCTGGAGTCGCCAGGACCAGTGATGATGCCACGTTCTGGTTGTAGTCTTTACCCTCTCTCCCGGGGGACCCGGAGGGCCGGGCTGTCCATTGTCCCCTCTCAGGCCTGGCTGTCCTGGCGTCCCAGCAATGCCTGCTAAGCCTGGGGGTCCTGGTAATCCTGGGAAGCCGATGTCACCCTGAAGCAGGGAAGTAAAAGATGAGGCTCACAAAAACAGCTCCTCAGGAGTGTGCTTTTCCCTCGGCCAGCCAAGCTAGAGCATCACTGGGGCATTAGGGACGTGATCAGAGCCAGGGTGACACAGGGACAGGGGTTACCTTCAAACCTGGAGGCCCATCCTGTCCTGGTGGTCCCCGGGCACCGACACCCGGTGATCCCTGCGAGGTGGCAGAGAGCGTGTGGCACATCACCTGGCTGCTGGGCACAGGGGTGCCAGGGCCACCATGCCACCCAGAGCATCCCCCAGGGTGGGGGATCCCCCTGGGGGCAGGAGACACGTACCTTCTCCCCTTTGGCTCCAGAGGATCCCTTGGCTCCCTGTGAAGACAGCAAGCCCCCAGGAAGACCTGGGCAGTAGGTGGCAAGGGCACAGATCCCAGCCCCTGCCAGCATCCACTCTTCCCAGTATCCACCCACCACCCCCACATGCCTCCTACTCACATCTTCCCCAGGATCTCCTGGCTCCCCAAACCTTCCTGGCTCCCCCTGGCAGGGGAAAACAAGGAAAAAGCAGATGTGTGGGATTATGAACTAAGGGAGCAGCTGCAGCTGGATCCCCACACTGTGGCCAAGCAGCCAGGGAGTTGGAGACCCCACAACCCCCAGGGCAGCGCTCACCTTCTCGCCCTTGGGGCCTGGCAAGCCTCGGTCACCCTTGGAGCCCTGTCGGGGACAGCAGTGTTAGGGGATGGGGCAGCCACAGGGCTGGCTTGCCCCAGAAGGCAAGGGTGTGGGAGGGGATGAGGTTAAAGGCAGGGAAAGGTTAATGAGGGGAGATGAGGGTCATGGGGGTGTCTGGGTTTATGGAGGTGACTCACGGGCTCCCCCAGCAGCACACCCTCCAGCAGCGCCGGCTCGCCCTGCAGGGACACACAGGCACTCAGATGTGCCCGCAGCAGATGCCAGCGCCCAGCAGACCCCTGCCCATCCCAGCCCTCACACCCTGGCTCCTCACCTTCTCTCCCTTGGCTCCGGGGGGGCCAGCGATGGCCTGGGGCACAGAGGAGAGAGTGAGCAGGTGAGCAGGGCTGCACGGGGATGCTCCTCCTCATCCTGGCCAGGAACACTGGACGAGGCAGCTCTGCACTCACCTGCCCTGGGGCTCCAGCATCCCCTGGCTCTCCCTTGGGACCAGCAGGCCCTGAAGGTCCCGGTAAGCCCTGGGACAAGCGGCACAGCCCTCAGCCTTAGCTGCAGACAACCCAGGCTGAGCTGCGTGGGGGTTCCCCTGGGATGGGGCAGGGTGAGCATCAACGTACCATCTTCCCAGGCATTCCTGCCTCGCCGTCCTTCCCTGGCACGCCATCCCTGCCCGGCACTCCCGGCTTCCCGCTCTCCCCCTGCAGGCAGTAAGAGTGGGGCTGGGCCGTGGGGGTCCTACAGCCCCCCAGGCAGCCCCAAGCACCCCACGCTGCTGGCAGCCATATGTGGGGGGCAACACACTCACCACTTGTCCTGGCAGCCCAGGGACACCCGGTGGGCCCTGCAATGGAGACATGAGCAGAAATCAAGCAGCATCCCAGGCACCAGGAACAGCCAAGGGGCGGGTTTGGCGTGTTGCAAACACCTACCCCCGGGCCGGGGGGACCAAGGGGTCCTGGCAGGCCCATGTTGCCCTGGGGGCCAGGCAAGCCCTGCAATGGAAACAGCCACATCAGAGAGGGGATGGCACAGCCAGGACCTTGGCTGCCCCTGCGGGAAGGTGTGTTGGGGTGCGACTGGCTGATTTTGGGGGGCCAGGTGGGTGCTGGCAGGGAGGGTATGAGTACTCACACGGATGCCGGAGCCAGGTTCCCCCGCATCACCCTGTGAAGAACACGCTGCATCAGCCCCACCACCCCAACCCACCAGCCAGCTACTGTGGTCACAGCCAGATCTGCATACCTGGATCCAGGAGAGGGCCCAGCCCAAATGTCCCTCCCTCCAGCCCAAAACTTCCCGAAATGTGGCCCTCCCTCCAGTCCCCAAATCCGGCAAGGCACCATTTTCCCTCTGCCAGGCTGCACTTTGATGGCCATGCCGATGCAGACGCCAGTGCCGCTGCCTTACCTTGGCACCAGCTGGGCCCGGGGTCCCTGGTGGGCCAGTGCTGCCCTGCAGGGGACAAGGGGACATTATTGGGGTGGTGCTTGCTGGTGGCACAGGACAGGGAGGGGGCAGCAGGGCCACTCAGTCCCAGCACTGCCACCCCACCTCCGCTCCCTGGGCGAATGCCCACCCTGGCTGACATCGCCCTGGCATGACAGTCCCCTGCACGTGGTGCAAGGTGGCTCCTTACCGGAGGTCCTGGAGGTCCTGGGTCTCCCTGATTGCCCTGAAGAGAGGAAGAAATGGGATCACTGCAGAAATGGGTTTTCCCCAGTGGGAGCAGGGGGCATCCCCAGGGAGAGCAGACCCAGACAGTGCCAGCAGCTCTTGTAAGCACCAAGTAAGATGAGCCTGACGGGGCCTGCTAAGCTGCAGGGGGCCAAAGACCCAGCCTGGCAGCAGGGTGACCCCCATGGTTTCAAACACCAAGCACTCACGGCCAGGAGCCCCCAGCTGTGTGCTGAGGAGGTGGGGCACAGGGACATGGGGGACACACAGACACCTACCGGGCGTCCCAGCACGCCAGGGAAGCCTGGCAAGCCCTGCAAAGAACCACATCAGAGTCAGCGGACAAGCAGAAACCCACCACCTCCACACAGCCATGCCTGCCCCCCAGGGATGCTCCCCATTCCCAGTGTGTGGTACCCAGCCAGGAGAGACCCCCTAAAGCTCTGCAGGCCCTGCATGGGGTGTGGGGGAAGGAGGTCAGTGAGGCATAAACGCTCCTGCTGGTGCTGGCGCTGGTGCTGGCTCGTGTGAGACCACAGGACCTCCCCCAATCCCAGCCTGCACCCCTCCACCCTGTCCCCACTCACCGGCTTCCCCTCAGGGCCTGCCAGCCCTCTCTCACCCGGGAGACCCTGGAGCAAAAGATGGAGATGGGGAAGGGGTCAGTGCCAGGCAGGGTCTGGGGTCAGCGTCAGGCAGGGGAGCAGTGCAGTACTCACCGGGGAGCCGTCCCTGCCCTTCTCGCCGGGCTCCCCTCGGTCACCCCGCGAGCCACCTTCACCCTGCAGTGGGGTCAGGCACAGGGTCACAGGATAGGCAGGGACCTTCCCATGACCTCCCAGGGCCTGCTGACACCAAAGAGGGGTGTGCCCAGCAGTGCCCCCACCCAGGGCTTTGCTCCCTTTTGACACCGGAGACTTAAACCCTCAGACCTTATCTCCTTTGGGTCCCCGCTCGCCTTCGGCTCCTGGTTCACCCTGTGTTGGGAAGGAGACAGATGCCGTCAGCCCTTGCTGCCTCTCTGTCCCACCACCATCCTCAGTCCCAGCTCATGATGTTGCCCCAGCACGGCTGCCTCGGCTGCCCTTCTCCTTTCAGACCAGCCACACACCTTCGCTCCCTTGGGTCCGATGGGGCCGCGTTCGCCTGGGAGGCCCATCAGGCTGCCCTCCACCACGTCCGCCTGTGGGCAGGGCACGGTCAGGGCCAGCACCCAGGGGACCTCAGGAAGGTCACCTCAGGGGCAAAACCCTCCCCAAGCCCCTGTACCAAGGGACTGGATGTGGCCATCCATCCCCAGAGGGGCAGGCTGGCACCTTGACAATGGTCCCCAGCAGCCATCACCTACCTTGGGCCCTGGGGGCCCTGGGGGTCCAGGCAAGCCATCCCTTCCCTGGGAAGGGTAGAGAAATAGGCTGAGTGTCAAAGGGCATGGGAGAGCAGAGCCATCCTGGTATGGCCACTCCTGGCCTCCACAGGGCATCCGCCTGCCCCACAGAGAGCCCTGCATCCCCTCAAGAGGGGCACAACACAAGAGGGGATGGAGGGCACCATGTCCCCATCCCAGCTCACCTGCTCACCTCGGTCGCCCTTCTCGCCCCGGTCACCCTGTGAAAACACCACGGTGGCTGTCATGGGGCTGTCCCCAAGGCCCTAGACTGGGTCCCCCAGACTTCACCTCGCACCTCCACACACACTCACCTTCTCGCCGGACCGCCCGGACTCCCCCAGCTCCCCGGCCCGGCCCGGCACCCCGGGAATGCCTGGCTTGCCAGGCTCCCCCGGCTGCCCGGGCGGGCCCTCGGGACCCCGCTCACCCACGGCCCGGCCCATGGGGCCCTGTGGGCCGGGGGTACCGGGGTCCCCCTTGTCACCTTTGGGTCCTCGCTCGCCAGGGAAGCCTAAGGAGCCCTGCAAAACATAAGCTGTGCTGCCAGAGCCAGCCCTGAGACGGGGCTGTGAGCCTTCCCCAAGCACCCCAGGGCTGAGCTGGCTGCATGAACCCCCCCAGCCAGCCCAGAAAGCGGGAATGGGG
The DNA here is from genome assembly GCA_013397725.1 of Rhagologus leucostigma. Taxonomy (NCBI): domain Eukaryota; kingdom Metazoa; phylum Chordata; class Aves; order Passeriformes; genus Rhagologus; species Rhagologus leucostigma. The sequence goes on from VZTD01004446.1 coordinate 143,579, forward strand.
CAGAGTGTTGTGGCTTGGCATCGAGCCTAGCTCCGCTCACCTCTCGGCCTGGGGGCCCCCTTTCTCCTGGATCCCCTCGACTGCCCTTCTGGCCCCGCAGCCGCTCGGACACGGGCAGAAACGAGTCTGAGCTCCCGTCATAGGCACCCGTGAGCTCCTTCAGGGATGAAACCTGGGAGGGAGGAGAGAGCCACTGGTCAGGGCACAAGTGGAACCCAGCTGTGGCAGCACCCCATAGTCCTGCTAACCCGCCCTAAATTGCTCGGATCTCCCACCACCTCCCATGCCCTCTCCCTGATGCCATGTGGCAGGAAAAAGCCCCAGCCTGACAGTCAGGAAATACCTACCTTGATGCCAAGCGCTTCCAGGCTACGTTCAATGTTCTGCAATAGAAAGACATTAAAAACAAAGCAGGTGTTAGTGTGTTCCCACCATAGGGGCTGTGGATGGTTCTCTGTCCTCCAGGGCTGATGCTGCTGTCCCAGCTCAGCAGGTCAGGGTAGGGACTCACCACTGTAGTCCCAGGGTCTCCGCGTGCTCCAGGGTTGCCAGGTCGCCCCTGGGTTTGCAGGAAAAGAGGGAATGAGAAGATGTACAGAGGTGCAGCCAGAGGGGTGAGCAGTGCTCACCCTTAGCAGGTTTCAGAGTTAACCCATTGCTGCTGCCTGGGCAGGGGCTGTGGTTGTGACTGGGGTGCTCGCAGCTTGCCAGGCTCAGTGCTGGGTACTCACCGGCTCCCCTCGCAGTCCAGGCTCCCCCGGGTCCCCCTGAAACACAGCAAAGGGGTCAAGAGGAGCAGCCCAGCACCAACTGCAGCACCAGGGTCCAGCCCTGTCATCTTGGGGGCGGGGACCCCTGCCAGGGATTTATTCCCTCTGGGATGTGGTCCCCCCCAGACCTTGGGGGACTGGGGGGCAGGAGCACGCTTACCTTCGGTCCAGCCACCCCACGGAGGCCTGGGGAGCCCTGGAAGACATGGAGGTGACACAATAGCACCCGGCAGCCATGGACACAGGGCAGTGCCCTGAGGGAGCCGTGGATGGGGGTCCTGCCTGCCTCAGAGCAGTCTGAACTCCAGGGTCTGGTGCTGAGTGGCACCGTGGGGTCGAGAACTACACACCTGGCCTGGAGGGCCGACCAGCCCCGGGACACCGGGAAGGCCAGGAGGGCCGAGGGGGCCTGGCACACCTCTGTCCCCCTGCTCACCCTTGGCACCGCTGCGGCCCTGCCGAGAGAGCGGTATCACCCCCAGAACCTGGGACCCAGGTCTGTCCCTGATTGGGGGCACGTACCCAGCACCCCCCATCACCACACTGCTCTTTGGGGAGTACTCACCTCTCTGCCAGGTAGTCCTGTATCCCCTTTGTCTCCCTAACCAGCAGAGAGAGGAGTTGGAGGGGTGCTGCCCCATCCCACGCCCCAAAATGGTGCTCCTGGTCCGGGCAGGGAGCAGCCACCGGGCTTGTGGGGATCACATGGGGACCATGCAGGGACCACACAGGAACCACCCGTGGATCATCTCCTTACCTTTCTCCCGTCCTCTCCTGGCGTCCCATCTTCTCCCTGGGGACAAAGGCTGCCTGTCAGCGCCCCACCCAACCATCTCAGCATGGGTACAAACCGGGGGATGGCTCAGAGCATGCGGGTTCTTTGCCACTCCTCCCCTTGCCTTATGTTGTACTGGGATCACTATCCCTCAGCATCCTGGGAGGGCCCCAAAGTCAACCCCTGCTTCCCCTACTCACATTCTTGCCGTTCAGGCCGGGTTTGCCATCCTCACCAGGTTTGCCCTGGGAGGAAAAAAAGGCAGTGAGGGAGCCCCCCAGGTTCTCCACCAGCCAGGGGCACCACCAGCCAGGGGTGCCTCGGCCCCACTGGAGCCTCAAGGTGCAGGAAGGGGGAGCTGGGCACAGGGAGAGCCCTGCCTGATGGATCCAGCTGGGATCCACAGAGGGCATGGTACAGGATGTGTCCCCAGGGTGGCTGGTACTTACAGGGACGCCGGGTGGTCCCAGGGGACCCACGGGGCCGGGTGGTCCCTGCTCCCCACGCAGCCCGGGCAGCCCCTGTAGGGAAAGGAGATGGTGGGAGCACACGGCCGCAGGGCACCCATCTGCCACAGCCAGCCCTGGGAGCAGGGAGCGTGACTGGCAGTGGCACTCTGCTGGGGACAGCGGGGTCCTGCTGCACTGCCCTGGACCAAGAAGCATGGGACTGGTCCCTTGCAAGTCTGATGGCTCCAGCAGGAGCACAACCTAAAGCCGCCCTCTCCAGAGGTACTTACATCCCGGCCAGGATCTCCCTGCTTTCCTGGGTCCCCCTGCGGACAAGGAGGAGGTGAGGACAGGGACATTCCCATCCTGCCAAAGGCCCCCCCTCCAGAGCATCCCCAGCCTGGAGCAGAGGGTGCCCAGGGGGACAGCTCCTCCCACCCCATCATCCCTCCATCCCACAGCTCCCACGCGTGGCACTCAGGGACAGAAATTTCCCCCCACCTTGGACCACACTCACCCGCAGCCCAGCAGGCCCTGGGGGCCCAGGTTTGCCTTCCAGCCCGTTGCGGCCATCCAGCCCTGGTGGGCCACGGTCCCCCTGTAAGAGACCAGGGCAGGACGATTGGAGCTTTGGGGTGGGATGGGGGTGCTGTGGGGCAGCCCTCAGCCCCCAATCCCCTCACCTTCTCTCCTGGCAGGCCTCGGTCCCCAGGGTCACCCTACGGGGCAGGAAGAGAAGTCAGCATCATCTCCCATTAACAGAAGCTGCACAGGGCACAGGTCTCCCATTCAGACCCCCACAGGAAAGGGGACACCTACCCGTGTGCCAGGGGGGCCACGGGGGCCCTCCACACCCTGCAAGAGAGAGGCATGCTCAGCAGTGGGGCATGGGGGGAAAGGAGGGGATCCTGGGTGCCCATCCATCAGTCCCTGCACACCAGGTGCCCCTGCAGAACATCACCCACCGTGCTGTCCCGGTGCCTCCCACACCAGGCACCCAGCACCTACCCTCTCTCCGGGGACTCCAGGGGAGCCGGCATCTCCCCGGGCGCCCTTCGTGCCGTCCTCGCCAGGGTCCCCAGGGTCCCCCTGCCAGGGAAGGGCACAGCGGTCAGAGGGCACTGCACCGTGCCAAGCCCGTGCCAGAGCGCACAGTCCTGGTGCTGTGTGGTTTAGGGGTGGGGTGATAGGAAAGGTCTCAAAATAAGAGGCTCAGGCTGAAAAAGAGGTGACTGGGCTCGATGCAGCTCCCACTGGGAGAACTGTGGTTGCAGAAGAAAGGCGCTGAGCAGCACTGCTGAGCCAGGAGCCAGCTCGGCCACAGTTGGGGACCACAGTGCCACCCAGTACAGGGCACAGCCTGTGGCCAAAACTGTCCTGAGCCTAAGCTGGGTTGTAAAAGCAGAACGCCCAGAGTGCTGGGTGCTGCCGTGGGACCCCTGTGGGGCTGGGGAGCCAGGAGCACACCAGTTCCTTTGGAGACCTCAGCCCTACAGGGCCTCCTCCCAGCACTGGGCAGGAGAGTCAGCCCATGTGCCCCCAGGTCCCATGTGCCTCTCAGTCGTGGTGCACATCAGCTGCACGTGGCAGAGGCTGTTTTGGGCAGGGAGGGCTTGATGAACAATGATCCCAGGGCCCAGGCAGAGCCCAGAGGACAGCAGAGGGTATCCCACCATCAGCATCCCAGGGACTCACTCATTACCTTCTCACCCTTTTCCCTCACTCCTCCGAGCCCAGCATCGACCTGTGGGACAGAGAGGAGCTGTTGGAGCACACAGGGCTGGACACCAGCCCATGGGCAGGGAGAAGAGGAAGGCAGAACTTACAGTTCGTCCTGGGGGTCCAGGAGGCCCCTGAAAGAAGGGCAAGGGAAGCAGGTTAAGGGGAGCTGGTGCAGCCCAGGGGAGGGCACAGCTGGCTCCGGGGTGGGGGGAGCCACACGTGGCCCTGCATCACTCACCGGGTCCCCACGGTCACCCTTGCTCCCTGGTGCTCCAGGGCTGCCCTGCAGGAAAGGAGGATGGAGTCAGAGGGGGAGGGAATGGGGGACCCGTGGGGTGTGGGTCCTGTGGGGTGGGGGTACCCCTGGGGTAAGGGTGGGTGCGGGGCAGTGGGGTGTGAGGGTGGGTGTCCATGGAGCAGGGGGTACATACAAGGGGGGACTCACATTCCTGCCTTCAGGTCCTGGGTCCCCCAAGTCACCCTTCTCTCCGGGGGGGCCACGGTAGCCGGGCAGGCCCTGGGTGGAGGGCAAAGGGAAAATGTGCATTAGCAGGAGCCACCCCGAGGCCGTGGGTGGCTCTCCTGCCCCAGGGTGCCCAGCAGCCCTGCACTTACCCGGGGACCCCTGTCTCCAGGTTTGCCAGGCAGACCCGCTTCGCCCTGTGGGGAAAGAGGGGGTGAGTGGGGGGCAGTAGGGAGAGGGGCAGTGGGAAGAGGGGCAGAGGTCCTGGGGACCCTCACTCACCGGGGTGCCTTCATCACCTTTCTCTCCTCGCTCTCCCTGCGGCACAAGTCAGTGGGCACCGGCCAGGGGAGAGAAGCACAAGTCACCAGCATCCCCCTGCTCCCTGCCAGCCCCGCCTCTCCTCGGGGCCACAGTGCCCCACGGCGCCCTGTCCCACACTACCTCCTTGCCTCGCATCCCGATCTGCCCTGGGGCGCCTGCTCGGCCCGGCTCCCCCTTCTCCCCCGGCTCTCCTGGGTCACCCTAGGCAAGGGAAGGGGCCACAGTCAGGGCAGAGTGGGGGCAGCACAGGGGCTGCTGGGGGGGAGAAGAGGCACAGCCTGCAGGGCCAGCCTCTCCAGAGCCGGACAGACAGACAGATGGACGGACAGATGGATGGAAGGGCAGTGACATTACCTTTGGGCCACTCCTGCCTGTGAGGCCAACGATACCCTGGTTGTTGGAGAGGAAGAGCAGGTGTCACTGGGAACCGCGGTGACCCCTTGACAGGGGAGGGACCAGGCCCGTGAGCTGGTGCCCCCAGGGTGCCCCCAGACTCACCCGATCGCCCTGCTCGCCTTTGGGGCCAGGTGGCCCTGGGATGCTCAGGCCAGGGGGACCCTAGACACAAAAGGATGTAGCATGGAGCAATGGCACAGGCACTGTGAGTCTGGGGAGGGCTGTGCCATGTGCCCTGTGCTTCCCATCCTCAAGGCAGTACTCACACGGGCACCTTTATCTCCAGTGTCACCCTTGAGGCCAGGAGGTCCTTCTGGTCCTGGGAAACCTCTGTCACCCTGGAGCAGACAAAATCAGCACCCCAAACCACACATTTTTTTCCCCCACTGCAGCTGTAGACAACCAGGCCTGGGACCAGGATGAGCCCAAATGTGCAGCTCATTGCCCAACTGTGCAATCCCCCTCCCCAGCCCACGGCCATGCCCAGAGGGTGGAGGGCACAGCTGGGCCAGGGTTACCTTCTCTCCTCCAACACCTGCCACGCTGGGAGCCTGGGGGGGAAGCAGAGGAGACCATGCTGGGCACTGCCCATGGCTCCCTGTCCTGGGGCTGGGGCAGGCAGAGGTGGACCTGCTGGGCAGCATCACTTACTGGCTTGCCAGGTGGTCCTGGATCGCCCTGCGGAGAGACAGGTGTCACTGCCAGCCCCTTCCCCAACAGACCCCTGCCACCCCACTGGGACCCCACTTTGCCCTCACCTTCTCCCCCCGGGGGCCAGCCGGTCCTGGAGCTCCCTGTGGCAAGATTAGAGACCTCAGGGGGCTGGCAGTGCCTGGGAACATGCACCCAGGGCATGGCAGCTCCTGGCTCCACAGCACCACACCCGCTACCCTGACTCACCTCTCTGCCCGATGGCCCTGGGCGCCCTGGGGCTCCCGTCTCACCCTGCAGGAGAGGAGGGAGAGCAGGGTGTTGTGGGCATCCTGCCACCCCCAGCCAGGGTGGCTGCTCCAGGGCAGAGTAGGCGTCCCTCCACCGTGCCGCAGCCGCCCCAGCACACCTACCTTCTCACCCTCGGGGCCTGGCACACCACGGTCTCCCTGCAGAGCAAAGCAGAGGAGGGTTTCAGGGAGCCTTCCTCCCTCTACATCACACTGCCCCCACCCCCCACTCTGCTCCAGAGCTCTTCACGATTCATCCTGAATCCCACCCAACAGCACTGGGTTGTGACAGCAATCCCCAGGCACAGCCACCACCCGGTCTCAGGGACACCAGGACCTGCTAGTGCTGCTCTGCTCTGGCACCATCTCACCTTCTCGCCCGTCTCTCCCAGCTCGCCTGGTGCCCCACGGTCTCCCTGGTGTAGGAGAAACAGGGTCAGGGGCAGCAGGACCTTCGGGGGACATCCTGGGTCCTGGCGCAGAACCCACAGCCCTTTTCTCCCTGCCAAAGGCATGGCAAGAGTGTCCCTTCGGTCCCTGCACCACTCACCTTCCTGCCCTGCTCCCCTGGTGGTCCCCGAGGACCCTGCAAAGGAGCAAGGAGACCTTGTCACCTTTGGTGTGACAAGGCAAATGCCCGGGCTGTCCAAAGCAGGAGCCCTCCAGTGTGCCCTCGGGGCTTGGCTCTTGCCATGGCCAGCTCCTGCCTGCCTTACCTCCTCTCAGGAAACTCACCCTGTCCCCTGGGTCCCCGGGGCGGCCAGGTGACCCTGGGAAACCTTCTGTGCCATCACCCTAGGGATTAGGAAAGGTGATAGGCGTGCTCATGACATAGGGATGCCCATGAGATGGGAATCTCCACTGGAGAGTGGTGTGAGGTCCAGCCCCAGTGGGGAGCATCCCTGCCACCTTCTTACCTTCTCTCCTTTCAGGCCAGGGGGCCCAGCAGGTCCCCGAGGCCCGGGGTCCCCAGGCAGGCCCTGCAAGAGAGAACACCTCAGCCCCTGGGGATGCAACTCAGCCTTGGGCACACGCAGCCACCGCAGCCCTGATCCCCTCTGCCAGTCCTGTTGGCCTAGGGGCTGCACTCACTGGGGGTCCAGGCTCCCCTCGAGGCGCTGCCCCATCCACAAGTCCAGGGGGGCCCTGCAGAGACAAGGGTCAGCTCCTGTGTGGTTGCCCTGAGGGCTCAGTCCTCCCCAGCACCCTGAGGGGCTACAGCGCCCTTGGACACTCAAGGGACCCCCATCCAGGAGGGCAGAGGAGTCAGAGAAATGCAGAGCCACTCACCCTTTCCCCTCGGTCACCTTTTTCTCCCTGCAAGGTCAAAAAAAGCAAATAAGGGCAGTTCTGGGCTGTTCCCATGCCCTCCTTGAATAGAAGAGGAACATGCTGGGTAGAGCCCATCATCAGGGGCGTTAGGGTATGTGCATGCCATGTGCCTCTCCCCACGCTGCCCAGTGCCAGCAACAGCTCAGGCACGTGCCTGTGTGTGCAGGCACAGCCGGTGGCGGGCACAGCCCACGAGCAGGGCCCGCAGGAGCCCACGGGGGAGCAGCTCCAAGCTGCTGGCTGTTCCTCCATCCGTCTGCCCACACATCCCCCCAGCCATCCCCACGCAGCAGCGGGCAGATGTACCTTCACAAACTCTCCTGGAGGTCCTGGTAGCCCCATGGGTCCGAGTGGACCGGGGGGGCCTGGATCACCAAGGGGCCCCCGTGGGCCAGGGATCCCAGGCGAGCCGGGGCTGCCCTGGAGGACAGAGGTGCTCCATCAGCTGAGGCTGTGGCGTGGGCTGGGGGTGCCGGCAGAAACCCTCCACATCCGTATTCCCACACCTACCGGCACACCTGGCTCCCCCTTCCGGCCTGGCAGCCCCTGTTCTCCATCGGTGATCACCCTGGGCTCTCCCTGCAGGAGGAGAGGAAGGAAAAAACAGTGACTCCGTGTGCCCTGTTGTGGCCACAGTGCCACAGGGCCAGGAGTCTGGCAGGGAGATGGGGAGACCCTGGGGCCAGGAGGTGCCAGGCACCAAGATGTGCCCACCAGGGTCCCCAGTGCTCCCCAGGGACCCCAGTGGGGCAGCCCCCTGTCCATCACCTACCGGTTCACCTTTCTCCCCCTTTGGGCCTGTAAGTCCCACGGGCCCTCGTGTCCCCTAAGAAGGAAAGATGAGAATGAGAAGGGGTGCTGGGTGTGAGAAAGGCTGGGGAAGGCCGGGGCCATACTCACAGGATCCCCTCGAGGACCAGGGATGCCCTGGATGCCCTGGAAAACAACAGCTCAGGAGGTGAACGCATCCCTGCCAGCCAGGGGAGTGAGGACGGGATGAGATGGAGTGGAATGGGGTGGCATGGCATGGCATGGCATGGCATGGCATGGCATGGCATGGCATGGCATGGCATGGCATGGCATGGGAGCTCCAGCCAAAGCAAGGCTGGACAGTACACTTTGCCTGGGATGCACACACAGGAGGCAGCAGTGACCCTGCCAGCTGCTGGGACTCCCCCAGCACAGGGAACAGGGAGGCAGAGGCTGGCTCAGGGGCAGGCAGGGCGATGGGAAGAGCTCATCGTGCAGCAGCAAACCCAAGGGACACCCTTACTCACTGGCTGCCCAGGTGATCCAGGATTCCCAGGGCGTCCCGGGCTTCCTGGTGTCCCATCAGCTCCAGGGAATCCCTGCAGGACAGAGGAGCATCATGCCAGCATCTGGTGTACCCCAGGACTGCCAGACTCCTTCAGTGCCCCAGGCAGGGCTGGTCCCAGCACTGGGAGCCCAGGGCAGCCCCAAGGCAGAGCGGGGTTCCAGGGTGCCTTTCCCCTGCGTGCTGAGCTGGGGTGTGAGGGAGCAGTGTGGGGCTGCACTGGGATTCTTCAGCGGGATTCCCCCTCCAGCACAGGTGTGGAGGGGAATGAAGGGACAAGGGGCAGTGAGAGGGCCCGGGGAGCCAGGTCACTGTGTCCAGGGATCCTGGGGTGCCTGGGTGAGGGGCCGGAGGTACTCACTCTGTCCCCCTTCTTGCCCGGACGCTCAGCACTCTCTCCTGGTGGACCCTGTGGCCCTGGGGGTCCTGGAGGGCCAGGAAGGCCGTGGCGACCCTGGAGACACAGCGGAGACGACAGGCTGGGTGGCAGGTGGTGGTCAAGAGGTGTTCCCTGTCCACCCTTGCAGCAAGGGCTGGACACGTCCTTGCCCCACACCCACCCGCCAGCAGGACAAAGGGACAAGGGAACATGAGGGCATGGGGACCACATCACTGCCCTCTCTGGGGAGCTGCCCCTCTTATGCCCCCTCCATCAGGATATTACCGGCTGACCAGGGGGACCCGGTAGTCCCATACGTCCTTGCAGTCCCTGCAGAGACAGAGCCAGTGGTGAGCATCCCCTGTGAGCTGGTGTTAGCATGGTTTGGGGGATGCAGACCCCCCAGAGCCAGCAGCTGGAGGTGGAGGGTCACCAAAGCACTCACTGCCTCACCGCGGTCTCCCTTCTCGCCCTGCGAGGGGACAGAGGGAAGGGGTTAGGGGTTGGCACCCTTGTACTTGACTCCCCACTGGGCTTCTGCCACCGGCAGCTGGGGGTCGCTGACCCATGCTGAGCGCCTGTGGCACAGCACGGCACAGTGTGGGGAGGCTCACCTTGGGGCACTGCACAGTGCAGGGCTTCGGCTTTGGCTCTGGCTGGCGAGAAAAGACAAGCCTGTGTGAACCCAGGGATAGGAGAATCCCCTGGCTTACTGGGGCTGCTCCCCCTCCACACCCCCCGAGGTACTCTGGCCCTTACCCTGGTGGAGATGATGGTGCAGAGGTCATCGGTGAGCTCTCCTTCCAGCTCTGCCAGGCTGCTGCCATGGTAGATGTACCGCGGGTCCTCACTGGTGACCATGCGCCGGAGCTGCTCCCGGTCTGCCCCCTCTATGCCCACTGCCAGCACCTGGACCCCTGAGCCGAGAGCACCCTCAGCACCCCACAGAACTCCCTGCACACCCCGGTGAGACCCCATTCATCCTCACCCCCAGCCTTGACATCCCTGGCCGCAGTGATGGCATCATCCCCGGAGGGGCCGTCCGCCAGAATTACCAGCACTGCTGGCACCCCGGGACGGCGCCCTGCGCCAGGACTCAGCAGGTAGGTCCTGGCAAAGGTGATAGCTGCCCCTAGACAGGGAGAAGGAAGAAGGGACAGTCAGCAGAATCCCAGAAACCACTGCCCCAGCTCCTGGTGCCGCCCCTCACCGATGGCGTTGCCGCTGGGCTCCTCGTAGCGCATGGTGCGGATCTGTTCCAGCACGGCGGGCAGGTCACTGGAGCGGTTGAGGAGCAGCCAGGGCAGGCTGCGGTAGCTGTACGTGGCCAGGGCCACCTGCGAGGGTGCAGGGGAGCAGTGGGCGCCACAGCCCACCCGTGCCCCCCGTGCCCCCAGTGCTGTGGCAGCAGCCTACCTGCGTGCCCTCGGGGCCCAGGCGCCCCAGGGCGGACACGGTGTTGGAGAGGAGGGTGCGGACAGCGTCGGCAGCAGAGGAGCTGTCGCGGGTGCCGTGTACCAGGAAGACCACGTCACCGAGGGCACCCCTGCAGACTGCAGGCAGGGGAGGGGTGAAGCCACCCCCAGAGTGGAGACAAGCCCAGGCCACCCCTGCAGTGACCCCGCGGTACCTGTGCGCTCACTGACGGACGCCTCGGCACCTGGTGCGCTCCCCAGGAGCGGGCGGAGGGTGAAGGTGTAGCGCTGGCCCAGGCGCAGCCCGGAGACCTGCTGGGAGCTGGCAGTGCTGGGCAGCGTCCGCCCCTTCTCCCCACCAGCTGCCACCCAGGGCACAGTCAGAGGGGTCAGCAAGCCCCTGCGGGCATGCTCCCCTCCGTCCCGGGACCACCCGCTCGTCTCACCTGCAGGAGGGCTCCAGGAGAGGGCGTAGCCGGAGGCACCAGGGACTGGGGTCCAGGTGAGTGTCACCGAATCTCTCTGCACCTCTGTCACCCGCAGGCTGGTGATGTGGCCTGGGGCAGCTGCCAAGGAGGAGGAAAGGGTGTCCCAGCTTCATGGGGCAGCCCCCAACCTGCTCCCAGCTCCTTCCCCAGCTCAGTGCTGGGACAGTCCAGTCCCGGGATGCCCCTCTGGGCTCAAGCCATGTGTCAGGCCGATGCTGCCTCAGCCCCAGGCAGTCCCTCACCGGTGATGGCAGTGATGGTGGCTGGCTCGCTCTCCCGGCTGCCAGCCAGGCTGGTGATGCTGATGTGGTAGCGCCGGCCCGGCTCCAGCCCCGACAGGTCATAGGTGCTGGAGGTGGCTGGGAGCTGCTGGCTGCGCTGGAGCCCTCCTGGCAGGGGCAGAGAGGGGTGAGGGGATGCGGGTGAGGGCTCGCAGGGATGCGGGGGCGCCGGCTAGCTACGCTCACCTTCAGCCAGGCGCCAGAGCAGGCGGTAGCCGGTGCTGCCAGCCACCGGCAGCCAGGTCAGGCGCAGGCGGCGCTCCGAGGCCTCCGTCACCTGGAAGCCGCTGACGGGGCGTAGGGAGACTGCCTCCGCTGCAGGGCACAGGGGCGGGCGTTAGGGGCAGGAGTGCCCAGTGCCACCCTGGGGTGATGCCCCCTGCCCCAGCACTCACGGGTGGTGACGACAATGGAGACGGGGTTGCCCTCCCGGTTGCCAATGAGTGCCGTCACCTTCACAGTGTAGGAGACGCCTCCCTCCAGGTTGGGGATGTCAAAGGAGTTGGTGTGGCCAGGAACTCGCCGGCTATTCTCCGAACCCCCTGCCAAGGACTGTGGCATCAGGCCCCCCGCGCTGCTGCCCTCACAGCCTGCCCCCATCCCCGTCCCACAGTACCGTCCCTGCGGCTCCACACCACGCGGTAGGCAGTGGCTCCCGGCACACCGACCCAGGTGATACGGGCAACGTTGCTCCTGGATGCCTGCACCTCCAGCTGGGTCACCTTCCCCACCTGCTCAGACACTGTGACACCAAGAGGGCCATTGTCACCCAGGTTCCCAGCAAATGGCACCGGACAGCACTGTCAGGCAGGGTCACCTCACCTATCCGTCCCGTGGCAGTGACAGGGCTGCCCTCACGGCCATCCACAATGGCTGAGACACTGACGGTGTAGACGATGTTGGCGTGCAGCCCCTCGATGGTGAAGGTGGTGGGGTCGGCAGGGAGGAAGCGGGATTTCTTCAGGCCTAAGACAGATGGCTGGGATAGGAAGGGCTCCAGCACTGCCACCGCAGCATCCCATGGTCCACACACTCACCATCACTGCCTTGCCACGTCAGCAGGTAGCCCCCGGCGCCTGGCAGCCCTCGCCAGGTGACCCGCAGCTGGCTGGGACCGGCCTCCATCACCCGCAGCTCCGAAATGCTGCCCACCTCTGGATACTCTGCACCACCCCACAGCACCACAGCGTCACCTTGGGGAGCCCAAAGGGACCCCGCAGCCGCGCTGCCACCCCAAGGGCTTGCAGGGGGATAGAGGACAGATGCATGCCAGAGTGGGAACATGCAGTACCAGGACCCTGGCACAAAACCCTGATGTGGACTTACTGAGGTGGACGGTGAGCGTGGCAGCACTGCCCTCCCGACTGCCTGCCAGTGCCGAGACACGCACCAGGTAGGTGATGCCCTCCCGGAGGTCACCAAGCTCCAGCCCCGTCTGGCTGCCCGGGATGCGCCTCGTCCTCTCCGTGCCATCTGCCAGGAGCAGGGCAGTGCGGTCGCTCGGTGTCAGCCGGTCAGGATCCCCCAGGTGCCACCCGCGCCCCTGCCCACAGACTCACCCTGGCTGTTGCGCACCACCACTTTGTACTCGGTGGCACCGGGGACACCGGTCCAGCTCAGCCGTACCCTCCTGCCCGATTCCTCAACGAGCCGCAGGTCCGACACAGCACCCACGGGTGCTTCCACGCCTGTGAGGGGACATGTGAGGCACGGCTGGAGTGGCACAGCCTGGACAGCACAGCCCCCATACTCATCCTGGGCTGTGACCAGACAGCTGGGGGGTCTCATGGCCGAGGCAGTCTCAGGCTGAGCAATGCCTCGTGGGACATCCCTCCATGTCAGAGGCTTGGGATGGTGGGGGACAACTCAGGGGACCCACAGCAGCACTCACCTGTCTGAAAGGTGGTGACGGGAGTGGCCACCTCCCCACCATCGTAGAGCGTGTAGAGGGTGATGCGGTACTCGGTGCCCGGCTTCAGCCCCGTCAGCTGGTAGGTATTGGTGCTGCTGGGGAGAGACACCGTTCTGGGAGGCTCTGGTCCTGCAGGAAGGGAAGGGTCACGGCCAGCTGCTGGCATGGAGGGCCCACAGGGGCAACAGGCAACCCAAGCCCACCTGTGGCTCTCTTCCACTCCAGACGGTAGCCACGAGCATCACGGGCACTGGTCCAGAGCACCTGGATGGATGTGGGGCCCAGGATGTTGGTCTGCAGCGTCTGGTCTGTACCTGCCTCTGCAAGAGGGACCCCATGGGCCAGGGTACCCTGTGCCACTCTGCTGCCAGCCGCCCGGCACACGGCAGGGCAGGGGCTGTGAGGGCTGCTTCCTGCCTCCTCCCATGCACAGCAGCAGGACGGCATCACCTGCACCCAACACCTACCTGTCCTCTGCCGCACAGTGGCTGCGGGCCCCTCCAGCTGCCCGAAGAGTGGGGCCACCATCACCACGTAGTCAGTGTTGGGCTGCAGCCCCACCAGTGCATGTGACATCTGCCCAGGATCCAGGTCCACCCTGTGCCTGTCCTGCCCTGTGGGAGCCAGTGCAGCAGGCCCTTGGGGGATTCAGGCAGCGGGTGCCACCAACGTCCTCCTGTCCTTCTTCACAGAGGCCACCAGCAGAAGAGGCACAAGCTCTGGGAGAGGCACCTACCTGTGAGGGTCATCCAGGAGAGCCGGTAGCCGGTAGCACCACTGACAGACTGCCAGGCCAGCAACATGCTCTGCGCTGAGACGTTGTGGACAGTCAAGTGCTGCACGCCCACCAGGTGCCCTGGGGAAGTGAGGTGACTGTCCATCTCCCACAGGAGAATGGGGCAGGGGGCAGCGGGAAGCACCTTCACCTGCAAATCGCCTTCTCCAGGAAGCCCCCTTGCCCCTGCTCACGGATGCTAACCACACTGAGGTCACTGAGTGCAGCCCGCACTCAGGCGGCTCCTTTAAAGCATCAAACTCATGCAAACTGGAGCTCAAATGTCTTCCTCTTAATGCCTTAAATACTTTCTGTGGGTTAAGACTGCCTGGGGCAGCTCAAGGAATTGGTTTGCCAAAATCTGATTCTTGCAAAGGTGTTGCCCTGGGGCCTCACCCCCCACTCCTACCCGGAGATGCTTTCCAGCAGCCTCTGCCCTGGTGGAAACCACACTTTCCTCCCGCAGAGCACTGTACCCAAACCCTGCATTTTTTCAGTCAACATTTTTTACATCGTGGGAGGAAAGCTCTGGTGGAAACACTCTTAGAAGGCTGCAAAGGAAATTGGGATCTCATAGTGCTGCACCCTGCCCTGGGAGCAACTTTCGGGGCCCAGAGCATCACCTTGTAGCCATGCTCACCAGCATCCCCATCCCACTCCCACAGGCAGCAATGGGCCAGGCAGCCCCATCCCAAAGGGGCACAGTGACTGGAGGGGGGCATCCCTGTGCTAGGAACCCGTTCCTAACTCCGGCTGGGCCCAGGGCTGGGCACAGTACTTACGAGTCCGGGCGGTGAGGGTGGCAGGGACAGCGGGCTGCTGTGCGTAGCGGGGCTGGAGCATCACCACGTACTCAGTGTCGGGCCGCAGGTTGCTGAGCGTGGCCGATTGTGCGCTGGCCGCCAGGCTCTTCTCCTCCCTTTGGGGTGCTCCTGGAGGGGCGGGGGTGGGCACAGGGACATGGCACACACCAGGCCCGGCAGGGAAGGGGTGTCTGTGGGCCTGCACCCTGCCCTGAGGATGCCAGTCAGTGCCAGGGGTGGGGAGCACCGGGAGAGGCTGGGACGTGGGCCAGGGCAGGGGCACCCCCTGCAGCGCCCGAGGCCAGGGTGGGGCTGCCAGGTGTGCGGCTCCAGCCCGCTCCCCGGCTGGGACGGGGGTCTGCTGCCTGCCCCCCACGTGTGGCAGCCATGGGGGCACACGCCAAGCCCCCAGCCATTGTGCATGCCCAAGCACACACCCTGAGCCTTGCGCATGAAGCCTCCGGCTGCAGGAATACACAGGCTGCCTCCACACCTCTGCACACACGCGCGCCCCACGCCCCGCGCACGCCTGCTGGCTGCCGTGGTGAAGGTGAGTGTGTTCACACCCACAGCGCTCTGGGCAGGCATCCCTGCATTAACCCTCACCCCTGTGCCCACGGGGCTGCACAAAGGCACGGCGTCCAGGAGCACCGACCCTCGCAGGGACCGTCCCCTCACCTTGCACGCCGTAGCTGAGGCTGTAGCCCTGGGGGGGCTCAGGCCCAGGCTGCCAGGCCAACCGCAGGAAGGTTGGTCCGGTCTCCACCACGCGAAAATCCAGCGAGGAGCCAGCACGGCTTTCTGGAGGCACACAGAAGCACGGATGAGTCCCCAGCCCCATGTGCTGTGGGCACCCAGTGCCCGCACTCACCCCTGTCCCTATGGACATGGACACTCACGGGTGTATGCTCGGCCAGACACGGACTCGCCGATGCTGTTGGCGTACTGGGCAGTGACTGTGACCAGGTACTCTGTCCCCACGCGCAGTCCCCGTAGCACAGTGCTTGTCTCCCGTGGCCCCACGCTCACCTGGACAGGAACAGTGTCACCCCCTCATCTTCCCCAGGTCACACCTGGAGCCACCAGGAACCCCCAGGAACTCTGAGCAGTCAGGTGGGGGCACTCACCTCCTGCCTCTCTGCCATGATCGGCTGCCCTAGCCCTGTCAGCGGCACGTACTGCACCCGGTAGCCAGTGACGGGGCCACTGGCTGCTCTCCAGTGGATCCGCAGATGGTCAAGGCCCCGCTCTGGGATCTCCAGGTTGGAGGGGCCAGTGTGGCTTGGCCCATCTGTGGGGTAGCACAGCGCATGAAGCAGAGGGGAGATCTTGCTGGGGCAGCAAAGAAGTGTGCCCCATGGGATGGGATAGCCAGGAGGTCATTTTGGGGGGGCATGGATGCTAAGGGTGCACAGTCTGGCACCCAGCACTGTGTCAGCACAGGTCAGCACCTGGGCCCCTCAGGGAGAAGGATGGGGGCCCATACCCAGCAGGCGCAGGGTGCCCCCGACACTCGTGCACACCCTGCGTGTCATCAGCGGCACCAGCGTGTCCAGCAGCTTGAAATCACCAACGTAGAAGAAGAAGGCGTCAGTAGGCGTTGAAGCCACACGGACCAGCTCCTTGTGGTCAGCATTCTTAATACCTACACACAGGGAGATGATGGGTGAAGGAGGAACCTGAACCAAGTGGAAGACTCCTTCACGTGGTGCAGAAACCTTGCTCACCCACGGCAAAGATCTTGATGCCCTGGCTCTTCAGCTTCGCTGCCGGCCCCTCAGCATCATCCTGGGACTTGCCATCCGTGATGAGGATGCAGATCTACGGGGCCAGGCAAGAACTGTGGGATCCAGCATGGGGCTCACGGACCTGACACTTCTCCCCGTGTTGCTAGGGCCACTGCTCTGCACATACCTGGGGGACCCCAGGCCGGCGCTGCGTGGGGCCGAAGAAGTTGTCAGCAATGTAGCGGAAGCCGGCGCCAGTCCGTGTGTTGCCCGTCTTGTAGCTCAGCTGCTGGATGGCCCTCCGGACACTTGCGCCATCAGTGTGCTGGGAGAATGGGAACTCCACCCTGGGGAGTGCAGGGGTCACTTTTGTCACACTGTCACCTCCCAGCTCTGCCACCCTGCACCCTACATGCCCCCTCTCTTGGGCTCACCGTGGGTCGTCACTGTACTGTGCCACAGCAAAGCGCACCGCCTTCTCGCCCACCACCTGCACAAAGGGCCCCACCAGCTCGTCCATGAAGGTGCGGACAGCACGGAAGTTGTTCCTGCCGATGCTGGATGAGCCGTCCACCAGGAAGGCGATGTCAGCCTCCAGCACATCCTCGCACACTGCTGCAGAGCAGTGGCAGCACTCAGGGCACAGACTGGCACTGTGGCACATTGGTGCTGGACCCCTCTTATTGTCTCACCCCCTGTATGCACCCAGTGCTCAGCACCCACCTTGGCTCCTCTTCTGTGCCATGGCAGCTGGAGGACCCAGGAGCGCCGGGAGCACAGCCAGGAGCAGGAGTTGGCTGCTCATCGTGGGAGCCTGCAGGAGAGGATGCTGCTACCACCCTCTCACACCAGCCCCACGCCTTGGGGACAGCAGTCCGGGAGGTTCCCAGCACCACCCGTGCCAGAACGCCTGGCAGCGCTGGGAGGGCAGGGTGCCAGTACCGTCCCGGGCACCCCACGGGGCAGGGAGAGCCCCGCTTCGGGCCGGGGCAGGCGGGCAGCAGCTGGTCCACGAACAGCCGGTGGGGCTGTCCACGGTGCGGGGGGTACAGGGAGCTCCTGGCCCCCTCCAGCCCGGTCTCTGCCTCCGCCACCCCTTCCCCCTGCCCCACGCCACGGAACCGGCAGCAGCGCACCCCGGCCGCTCCTGCACCCGGCCCCCCCGCCCGCAGGGGCTCCTCCCGC
>VZTD01004446.1:161214-182958 GCA_013397725.1 Rhagologus leucostigma
CGGCGCGCACCGGCCCCCGGCGCTCCCGCCCCTTTATGGAGGGCGGCCCGGAGCACGGTCCGGGGGGGGAGCGGAGCGGCGCGGCCCCCGCCCAGCCCGGCCCCCCAAAGGGCTTTTCCTACCCGCTCCCGGAGAGGGAAGGAAGGAAAGAAAGCAGCTCCTCGGGCTCTTCCCCCTCAAGTGCCACCCCGGGCTGCCCCGCGGCTGCACGATGCGCAGCGGCTCCGGGATGGGGATGAAGCAGGAGAGGGCTGGACACCCGGGAAGGGTTGCTGCTGGATTTGCCACCGAGACCTCCGTGAGGGGCTGAGCGGGCTCCAGTAAGGCTCAAGGCACTTTTCCCTCCAGCATCTGCATCTTCCAGGAAGGTGAGCAGCTCTGGCACCTGCCAGCCAGGAGCTGGCCACCCACATCCATCCATCCATCCATCCATCCATCCATCCATCCATCCATCCATCCATCCATCCATCCATCCATCCATCCATCCACCTCAGAGGAGTGTGTCCTGGAGACCTGGGGCCTGGCTCCAGGCAGAGCTGGATGGAGCTTCCACAGGGACTTGAGCCCTTGGCACGATCTGGGTTAAAGCCTGGCTCTGAGCACTAGCCCTGGGAAGGACACTGGTGGTAAAGGGCTGCTCCCCATGCCATTGCAGCTCCCACGAGGCTGCAGGACAGCCAGGCCTCGTCCAGGACCTTTCCTGCACACACAGCTCGGAGTACCCATCATGTGGGGCCCTAGTACCCACGGTTCTAGTACGGGGACTGTGCTGGAGCCAGCTGCGGGACATCATCCTGCCCTGCTCAAAACACCATCTCACAGCAGCCACCACAGCAGGCTTGTGGCTGAGACCTATCCCAGAGCTGGAGAAACTGGCTGGAAAGCCACTGGCAATGCGGCTGCAGCTGCTGGGAGGAGGCAAAAGGGAGAAGATGCCCAGCAAGGCAGGCAGGGACCTCGTGTTGCCCTGGTCTCACTTCCTGCCCATCCTGTAACTGGTGGAACAGTCCCCTGAGGCTTCTCCTCAGCCCAGGGTGCACCTCTGACCCTCAGGGTGCTCCTCACCCCCGGGGCACCTGTGGGACCACAGTGCTCCTTGGGGCACATCACACAGTACCCCATCCTCCCCACTGGTGCCTGTGCTCACCTGGGGCTGACCCCGGCTCAAGGAACCTGCCATGCACCCCACGCCACCTGCCCTCTGTCCCCTTGGCCACCCCGCATTCCCCTGTCCCCAGCACCCCACGTACCTGTGCCCTCCTGGCCGCTGGCCCAGGGGCTCCCCTCCGGCTCCTGGCAGGGCAATGGACAGGTCCAGGGGCATCTTCTTGCGGGCAGCAAGGGAAGCAACAGTGGGGATAGCTGGGGCCCACGGCCACCTCACAGCTGGGGGCCCGGGGCAGGGCCACCGGCCACCGAGCAAAGATGCTCCAGGGTCGGCTGCAGGCAACTTTCCCAGGCACACGCTGTTCCCAGGCAGGGGAGGAGCGGCGATGCCCTCGCTCTTCTTAAAGGCACAGCAAGCAGTGCATCCCCTCCTCTTCATTAGCCTTCCTCTCCTTAGACCCCAGCCCTGGCCCCCAAACCTGGCGGGAGGGTTCCGAAGTTCGCCGTGGCCGCAGGGTTCCCCCTACCTGCCCCAGCCCTGTGGGTCCGGCCGTGAGTCCCGCATCCTCAGGTCAAGACCATCCCCAAACCCTCCTCCCGCCAGAGCCCGTTTAATGAAGACAGGGCGGCCTGTCCCAATTAGACAAGGGGCTTCGTTAAACAGGGAGCGGAGGGGCCTGCCAAGGGCTCTGTGGCTGGCCCCGGGCCCGGAGCTGGAGGAGCAGCCCCACGGCGCGGTGCCGGCGACAGGGCACGGGCGGCTGGGGGTCACCCCGGCGAACGGGGGCAGCGCTGGGGCGAGCATCGTCCAGCGGGCACCGCAGGCAGCGGCACCGGGGCAGCAACACTTCACAGCCGTGCCGGGGGCTCTGCCCACCACCTCGGCCCCCAGGACTGGGGCAGACACTGGTTTGGGGTGGTCCCCAAACCCCAATCGCCCGTGGGGAGCCCGGGCAGCATCTTGACCGTGTTGCCAGCAGCATTCCCCTTACGTTTGCACTGGAGTGGGGCACGCAGGGGTGCTGGGTCCCCAAAACCAGAGTGTCTCCCCCTCCGCGGTGTTTCCCAGCTTCCCTCCGCATACCAGGGCCAGGTAAGGAATCTGCGGCCCCCGGCGCGGGACGGGGCTGCCTCTGCAGAGGGAGAGCACCAGGTGTGAGTGACTCACGCACGCACCCCCGCGCTGCTACACGCCAGTCCCTCCGGGAACATCCCGAAAAAAAGTCTGCAAGGCTGGCAGCCCAGCCACTAGTCATTCCCACAGCCCAGACTTGGGGCTCCCCATCTCCCACCGGGCTCGGCCCCAAAGCATGCTCATTCCTCTACACTGACACTGACCAAAATTTGTAGGGCTGACCCTGACCCCAGCTCCTCGCCTGTGCATGCCAACCTGGTTCCCAAATGCCACTCAACAGCTGGCCAGATCACAAGACATTCCAGGACACCCCCATGGGTCCCAACAACTCTGGTCTTTGCAGGGCACTGCCCAGGCAAGCACTAACCCCGAGCCCCTCACGGGTCATGCCACCCCCAGGGAAGGGAGCCCCCGGGTTTGGGAGTGCACACAAGGGAAGCACAGGAGCTGGGCTTCTCCCTGCCCATGCTTGCCGGGCATGAGGCCTCACTGCTGCCTTAGTGGGAAACAAGAAGGAAATCTTCAGCCTCAGGTGAGGTTTCAGCTCTCTGGGACGGGATGAGTCACGCATCATGGTGAGATACAGAGCCAGCTGCACTCGTGGTGCTGTGGGGCTTGTGCCCCATCCTCTGCCCACCCTCTCCACCCCCTGCAGCCACTGCCCCTGGTGCTGATCTGACGTGGGCTGGGATTCAGCACAACCTTTACAGGATTTTAGTTTTCTGGCCCTACAGTGGTCCTGCAGCGCTCCTCGCTCCAGCACGATATGAGCATCCCCAGCCAGAGGGGATGCATGGGACAGCTCTGGGGCTGCTGGGAGAGAGAAGCCACCTCCTTCAGCACTTTCAAACTGGGGAGCTTTCCAGCAGAGGGGAGCAGCAGGGGGCTGGTGCTGAGGCAGGTGAGGAGAGGAGGAGCTGGCCAGAGCCTGGAGGGGGAACCTCGTCTGCCACAGGGGCCAGTTGGGACATGCTCCAGGAATGTCTTCCAGCACCAGCCACGGCCAGCTCCATGCTGTGGCACCCAGCCACCCAGCCCAGCATCCTGGGAAAGGGGCCCATGACCCCTGGCCACTATCACCAGTCAGCTCAGGGAGAGCCCAGAGGGCCAGGGTGACACTCACAGTGCAGCCTCCGGGAACACTTGTGCCACCCCGTGGGACAACCCAGCAACCCAAGAGACCACAAAACAGACCAGGCTGGGAAACGGTCAGCCCTTACCATCTGCTGACCTACCCCAATGGGTCTGGGGTGGGAAAAAGCCATGCCAGCCCTCCAGGCTGCATTTCACAAGGGAAACAGACAGAAGCGCCCCAGCTCCTCTGTGCCAGAGGGGGCAGCTTACAGCACCCCCCATCCTGCTGCTGCCCAAGGCCACAGCAAGGAAAAGGAATCAAAGTATGACATCAGGATGAAGTCATGACCAGCGAGCTGCCCTCTCTGCCCAGCAGCTCTTGGGACGTCCAAAGTGAAGGGGATGCTCCCCGTTCTGGAGGACCACAGCCACTGTGGAGACAGCAGCAGTCTAGTGACTGAAGGATGATGGAGGCAAGCAGTCCCACGGCAGCCAAGCTTGGGGTCAGGCTGAGCCTGCTGTGCCCCCACACCAGGGCTCCATGGGGTGAGTGCATGTCCTGGCTCTCCCACGACTGCTGCGGAGGGATGGAAAGCTTTTCCTGCTCGTAAACTGTTGTGTCTGGAGGCTGCTGCCAGCACAACCGCACACCAGCATCGCACGAAGCTGTGCTGGACTCTGGCCAGGCCCCACTGGCCATGCAAAATGGGCTCAGGAGGGAACGGTGACACTGTGGGGATGTGACCCCTCCTTGGCCAGTAGGGCAGGACAAGGCAGCCCTGGTCAGCGTGATTGCAGATGCCAGGCTGGTTCTCAGGGACAGCAAGTGAGGGGAGAGCCAGGCACCAGCAGGGCTCTGCCAAGGGCTGGCGGTGCTTTGCAATGGCAGGGGGCCAGCGTGCCAGAAAGGGAAGGTGACGATGGGGATGATGGAAGCAGGATAAGGAGCCAGCAGCACTGAATGGAGCTCTAGAGTCCCTGGTTAAAAAGCTGCCCTCAGCTGCATCCTGTGGCTGGGCTTTGGGTGGTGCTGGGGATGCCCAGAGAGGCTGCACAGTGGCTGGGGCTGGGTGTCAGGGACCCAGGAGGAGGCAGGGGGAAGGGGTAAGCAGAGTGCAGGCAGGGGCTGAAGTGCTCCATGCTGCAGGTGGCCACACACACAGCCTGGCTCTTCTGCAGGAATCCAGCTTCTCAACTGAGGCACAAGCTGCTCCCCTTTGCTCCTGGCCCTGCAGCCCCCACTTGCAGCGGGGTCCAGGCTCAGTAAAACCAACCTGCCTTGCCCTTGAGAACAGGCACGTAGGAGATGGTAGAAATGCAGGGACCAGGTGCAGCAAAGCTCCCGCAGCACCTCTGCATGGGACCAGTGCTGCTTTTCCTCAAGCTGACAGTCCCATGGGGTGCTTATGCCCCAGAGATGCCCCAGCCAGCCCAGGACACGCAGCTATGGAAAGCAAACTCCTGCTTCTTTGTAGGGGCAGATAAAAATTCCCTGCCTTGGGGTTACAAGGACTGAGGTGCTCCCAGCCCAGCCCGGCCCTGGCTGCAGGGTGTGCAGGCAGCAGCAGGCAGTGGCTGGCAGCGCCTGGGGCACAGCCGGGCTTGGGGTGCGCGAAGGGAGACCCAGGGACCGATTGGAGCGCAGGAGCGGGGACTGGCAGAGCAGAGGGAGCGGTTTCCTCTCGGATGCCTGCAGGAAGGAGGAGATGAAGGGAAGCCGAGGGAGAGCTGCCAGCCCACGTCGCACACACTCAGGGCATGTGCGGGCTGGGTCGGGGTGCGCAGAGCGTGACTCGACACGCCGGGCGGCTGAGCCAGCCCGTGCCCGCCTGCACCCACCAGCGCTGCCCAGCCTGCCCGCCCAGCCCTGCGCCTCTGCGGGGCTCCCCAGGGACCAGCACTGTCGGCAGCGCAGCGCCTCGGGCCAGGTGAGGGATGCAGAGGTGAAAGGTGGCATTCCTGCAGCCGGCCCCTGAGAGGGAAGCTCGGGGCAAGGCCAGGTCACTGGTGCTTCCCTGCAGCGCCGGGGAAAGCGAGATCATCTTACTGCAAACACCAAGGTGCCACACCTCTGGCTGCCTCGAGCCCTCACCAGCATCCCTCCAAGAAGGCGTGGAGCAGATGGGACAGCTCAGGCCCCACTGGGTGCTGGGGGGTTGTCACAGCAGGGGCTGCTCCTGGCCTTGCAGGGTGCTCTGCCCCAAATCTGGCTTCCAGGGCACCTTGGCTTCAGACGACCAGAGGAGCACAGAGGGGCAGCCGAGCAGGGGTGTCTGCAGGAGGCCAGGACAGAGCCCAGTTTTGCAGAGCCAGGCCACTTGCAGCAGCAGCACAGCAGCCCCTGTCACATGTGGGGACAAGCTGCCCATCAGATCCCAAACCCTGCACCACCTCCGCTCCCCATCAGAGTGCGACAAGCACCACGAAGCCATGGCTGCCCCGTCCCTCCTTCCCAGCCCATGATGGAGCAGATGGTACAGGGGTAGATGGGCAAGGCAGCACCACCTTCCCTGTGTGTGGAAGCTGTTCTGCTGCCTGATGTTGAGCTTTCCCGGGAAACGGCAGCGGCCCAGCTCCCAGCGCAGCACGCAGAGACACAAGGCTGGCTGCAGGCTAACCCAGCCACGGGAGCCCCCATGGACCCTGGAGAACCTGCAGGAGCAGGCAGCAGCGTGGTAGGGGGTGCTGGGGGGGAGGAGGGCAGTGACAGGGGCTCACAGCAACTGCCAAGCAGCGAGGAGGGAAGGCAGGCAGGCAGGCAGCACGTGGACCTGGGAAGCTGGAGCTGTTCCCGGGATGCTGCCAGCTGTGCTGCAAGAAGCTGCTCCTTGCAGGGGGTTCACACAGCTTGATGGGGCTGGGTATATTTGTTCCTCCTTTCAACGGCAACAGCAGATGCCTCTCTGGCTGCAGGGGCTCAAGAGAGCTGTATTCCCAGGGGAGGAGTGTTGCCAAGAGGAATAGCTTGGCTATTCCTCATGAGTCTGAGGAGCCAGTCCTCAGGGGCCCCTATCCCAGCCCCCAAGGACGGACATGCTGGACCACTGTCCTAGGACCCTGCTGCTGCCCCACAGCTCACTGTGGACTGACACTGCCTTCCCAAGAGATGGAAATAACGAGTCACTCATGCCTTGTGCTCGGTCCCTCCTGCTGCCAGCCCACAGGCCTTGGTACTACTGACCCTGGCAGAGCAGCACGCCAGCCTGTGCTCACAAGTGACACCAAGAGACACACACTCTGGAGCTGCACAAGAAGAAGTTTGCCCACCTCATCTCTCCAAACCCAGATTTCTCAGAGCCCCTGTGCCAGGAAAAGGCTGTCCCTCGCTCACACCCCTTTTGGATGATCCTGCTCTCACTTCCCCACTTCTGCATCTGGGATGCAGGTCTGACGGCTGGGAGGATGGGGTGGTTGCTCAATGCTTCCTCTCTGCCTCTATAAAAGTGTTTCACAACCTGCGCCACCTCCCCTAAAAACTACCTGCAGCTCTATATAAATTTCTGGCAGGACTCATGTAAGAGCACCTATCCCCCTCTTCCTGGGGCTTGGCTGCTCCTTGCGCAAGGGGAGCCCAGCGGAGCCCTGGGGAGCATCACCCGTGGCTGAAGGGCTGGTGGTAGATGTGCTCCGCCAGGGAGGGGACGGCACAGCTCACACCCGGGTGTGGCAGGGGCCTTGCCTGGGACAGGCAGGGGCACAGGAGGGGGTTCTTAGCACTAGAGAGTTTGGGCCATGCTGCAGCCTCTGGGGAAGGGGCTTTTGCAGGCCTTGGGCACTGGTAAAGGCATGTGGATAGCACAAAGCTCTTCTACCCACACTTGCCCATACCAGGCTAACAGTGTTGGATCCCCAGCAGCTGCAGGATATTGCCCTGAATGTTTCACACATGGCCCAGGGTCCATAGGAAGGAGGATTAAGGTCTGGTTATCAGTTCTGTTAGGATGGTGAGGAAGGTGCAGGGAGCCAGCACCCAGGGAATCAATGCTGCAGGAGGGGTCAGGCTCGCCCCTACGTGTGGGGCAGCAGCCAGGCTGCAGGGGAAACTGTGCTCCAGAGGGATGCATGCAGCTCACGAGACCAGACTTGTCCTGGTGTCTCTCCCCCGTGAGGCTGTGCCATTGCTCCTTCAGCTCTTTGGCTGGGTGCCCGACTCCAGAAGAAAGGAATAAAAAGGACGAAGTACCCGCCCTGCCCTGTCGGGTGAATCGCTGTCTGTCACCATGGGAACTCCTCCCTCCCCAGACCTCCCCAGGATGACTTCATATCTCCGTCGAGCAGGAGGGTGCGTCACCAGCATGGCACGGGGCGGGAGGACACGTACATCCCACACAAAGACCCCACAGCTGTGGGGCAGAATGCTGTGGAGCTCCAGGGGGAAGGCTGAGCAGCACAGGTGGCGGTCCCAGTGGGGATGGGGGTATGGTCTGCATCCCCATAGTGCATCCCCAGAGCAGTGACAACTGGGGACTCTCAGAGCTCCAGGTTCTTGCAGAAAGCACATCACCACCTCTGCACCCCTCTGTGTTGCCACCAAGGGAAGAGCATAGCATCCTCTCTCTGGCCCCTCACCACCTTCGGGACTCACCTTGAACCATGAGGACCTCATCCTCCATCCCCCTCAGCAGAGCTGGGGCAAGGTCACCTGTGAGTCACGGCTGCGCGTGCGAGGCAGGAACAGGAGATACTTGTGTTCCCACGTCATCGGGGCTCCTGCCAAGTGCTGCACATCTGGAACAGCTGTAAACAAAGCAGGGGAAGCCGGAGAACCACAGTGGACAGCAGCCAGGGGCAGTGGGGACCTCCAGCCTCGCAGCAGCCAGTGGGGGGAAGGGGTGGAAAAAGCAGAACTGCCACGTGGAGTTGAGATGCCCAAGCACACTCACCTGCCATCTCCTCATCCTCACAGCCCCTCACGCTGGGGCATCCTTCGTGCCAGGAGAGCAGAGGCAGGAACTTGCCACAGACACAGGGCCTGCTGCTCCAGTTCCTAGAGCCTCTGTTCACAAAGTCTCCTGTGAGAGACCCCTGTGCTCATGGGCAGTTACCCATACCTGGAAATCCCACCCTCGAGGTTTCATGGGTAGCACCAAGACTGTTTCTCAACGACTACAAGCTCTGCTCAAGAGTGACATGACCTGAACCGGGGGCCATGGCTTTGGTACACAGGCATCTGTAAAATGCAGAACTGTACAGTGCACCCCAAGAAACTCAGAGTGCGCTTTCCCGAAGCTGAAATACATCCACTGCTAAATCTTGAAGCAACATCACTTTAATTCCCTAGATTAAACATTCAAATGAGGAAGAAAAAAATCCCCCCCAGAAGAGTCAACTCATTCTTCCCTAAATATAACAAAGCAAAGATAAGCAGCACGTTCCCTTTATTGCATTATCCAAGTGCCTACTCTGAATAAAAGTCACATGCAAAGCAGAAAGCAGTGCACAGTACTGGGGCTGCTTTACAAAATGCTTTGCACACCTGAGTCTCTGTGTGCTGAGGGCAGAGCACAGGGAGCAGATTTATTTCTGTGCAATGCACCTGGTGTCAGCACCCACCTTGACACAGCGCACCCACCTTGACACAGCGCCCCAGAAAGCTGAATGCTCAATGTCACACTGCAGGCTCTTGGTGGAACTAGGAACTCAGCACTCAGATATTCAGGCTCCTGTTTCAATATCTTAAGCCTTGCTCAAACCAGGCATTCAATCCAGCTTCCTTCGCTGTCCTCATGCTGTCTCTGCTGTGCAGCTCTCGCACCAAAGCAGGATATGGAGCCTTAAATAACCCCAGATCGTGGCAGAGGCTCAGCAGTGGATGGTGGGACACTGAGCAGGAGCAGTGTCTCCAGGGCACCTGGCAGGTGATCCAGCACAGGTATTATTGACACCTCTTTGTACAGAAAAAAATCCCTCTTGCTCTCACAGATCAGGGCTGGGACCTCCCCACGCTGCCACCCCAGCAGCTCCATTTTCCATTCCTGGGCAGATCCTTCTCCAGGCCGCACACTTCAAATAGCTTTTCTGGGCATCCCCAGTGATGGTCTGAATGGGCAGCAAAGCCAAACCTCAGCCTGGCAGCCCCACTAAAAACCTCAGAGCCCCGGGGAAGGAAAATGTATAAGGGGAAAGGACGGGAAAGCAGAGGCTTGCATGGAAAAGTGAGAACCATCCAACCTCTGTGGATGGCGTGTGGGGTAAAGCAGCTTTTAATGAGGGTGTTCAGGGCTCCAACTCACCCCTTTTCCAAGGCACATCACTGCAGACAAAGACAGCTCCTGCCACCATGCCTCGTGCCTCACAGCAGCCCGGAATGGCTGTCGCTGGCAGTCAGGCCTGGATGGGCCTTTTGTCCACTACTTTTCCACGCAATCAATACACTAAAGCTTTACACGAGGCATTTCCTTTTCCAAATAGGAAACAGGATTGCTGGGTATGTGTCCAGATACCACTGCTCACTGTTCCTCTCTCCTGGCGTACAAAATCTCAGCAGTGCACAGAAGGGCAAAGTGAAGTACAGGAGCCCTAGTCAGGACTACCAAGCACCAGGTACCTCCCTCAGCCTGGCAGTCTGGCAGCCCCACTGAGTGACACTTCATCACAGGGAGAACCTGTCCCTTTCCTGAGCAAACCACACCATACAGGGGCTAGAAGAGGGAGAAAGTCCCTGATCACAGCCATGCCAACACCTCAGTCAATCCCTGCACCAGGGGTCCGAGCAGAGCACGGCTCCAGCAACACAAGACACCACAGAGCTGCACTGCTGCTCTGTCTTCTAAACCCCACTCACCTATGGCTCCCACTGCCATTTTTCACCAGCCTTGGCAGGACAGCAGGTAGAGAAGCAGGCCCAGAGGGCTGTGGGCTCTCCTCCCAACAGCTCTCTGGCACCAAAGAGCGGCACAGCTCCAAGCCTCTCATTTCTGTGAAAGCCTCCCTGCAGCTCCCTGCTTCCCCAGGACAAGCTTGGCTCAGCACCCATGATGAGTATCAACTGTACTTTCCAGGGTGGGTAATTAGTTCAGGTGAGGCAACTCTGACAATTGGCTGCTGTGGCCCCTCTCTTGGCAAGCATCCGAATCCCAAACAAGCATCTCACATA
Organism: Rhagologus leucostigma; assembly: GCA_013397725.1. Taxonomy (NCBI): domain Eukaryota; kingdom Metazoa; phylum Chordata; class Aves; order Passeriformes; genus Rhagologus; species Rhagologus leucostigma. The sequence goes on from VZTD01004446.1 coordinate 171,627, forward strand.
TCAAAGGGGCTGCCTGCTCCACAGGAGATCCACCCTGTACATCTGCCGGGCCCTGCAGCCCTGCACTGGGGGTACCAGCAGCTCTCCCTGCAGAGACCAGGACAACATGGAGCACTCAGCACAGAGCTCTAGTGAGCGCTCTCCATTTTCACTGCTAGAGTTTACATTCCTGGAACAGCTCTGTGTCGTGGAGACAAGCCAGAAAACTGCAGAGCCTTGCACAGGGTGCACATCAATGCACAGTATCCTCCTTTCCAAATCCTCCCCTTTAGCAGCCAACAGAAGGAACACCAAGGTGTCATGGAGGAAAAGCAATTGCAATAGCTTGAAAGAGGGGACTTCATCTGGAGAGGGTAAGACCGTGCAGAAGGGGAGGGAGCAAAGGCCAATCCATATACCAGGCTAAATTTATCAGCACAGACTAATGGGATCCCAAGTAACCTTCCAAGTGAAGTAGCAAAATAAAACACTTAAGCCATTGAAAACTAAACCGGTCAAAGAGCCCTGCTGAACAATCCCGCATTGTCCATGGAGCCAGGAAACAGATTTATTAGGTCACCCAGGCCATCTCCAGTTACAGTGAACTTGGGATGCTTCTAGGGATGGTTCCAACTCCCTCCTCTGGCACTGGCACTGTCCTTCACTGGGCAGCGGAAACTGCAGGAAGGGGAGAGGAGAGGTCCAGCAAAAGATCTCTTTTTCAAGGTTCAGGAAAAGCTGAGGTAGGACACTTCCGTCATGCCAGACATTTCCCAGTTTGGATACTCTTGGACTGAGGCTACTCTGGTGGAGGAACAGAAACACCCCCATACAACTCAAACAGCAAGAGACATGCCAATGAGATCACAGCTTCATTTCCTCCAGTATCAAAGCATTCAGCTGCCAAATGCTTAATGACTCTGCACCAATTCCAGGTTACACTTCCCAAGCCCCTGATAAGGCTCAGAGCACGGGCGTCTTTGCCAAGCAGGAACACTCTTGACTCCTGAATGGGTTTCCCCTCCCCACCTTTTAGATCCCGAGTGTGAATGCTTGTTGTTTACCAAGGAAAAAATTATATGGCAAACCTCTCAATCTTTGGAGCTGGTGAGATGCTCATGTTTCTGGAGGCATGGACTGCCACAGCCCACAAACACAACAGGCACTACAAGGCAGAGTGCCATCACAACCGCAGCCTGAAAGTGCCAACATCCTGGGCACAGCTCAGCCTTGACTCTAATAGGCACCTAACAGCCCTCTGCATCCAGTGCCACTCACCAGGGCACAGCTCCTAGTCCAGATCAGCCCAGATACTCAGAGTTCTACACGGAAAAAGCACCTACAAAATCCATTTAAGGCTGCACAAGCCACGCAGCCTTGCAGAGCTGCAACCTTTGGTCAGGAGTTGGTCCTTGCTGAAGTGCTGGGAGCAAGGCTCAGCACAGCCAGCTGCTTTTGCAGAGAAACAGAGCAACTTGGAAAGCATCTGTTGCTGAGGGGTTTGAATCTGTTCCTAGAATAAACTACTAGAGAAGAGCCTGAGGAATTAATTACTAAAGGAAAACAGACATTCCCAAAGAGATACCTCCAAAGAAGAAAACTTGTAGGAAATGCTAAGGCAAGGATACACATCTCCCTTTCCTTGTATTTCTCACCAACTGCAAAACATTTTGGAAAATCACCCGTGAGGGGAAAATATATAGCAATGGAAGACAAAAGAGGATTACAGTCTGATTGCAGTCACAAAACCAAGGCAGAATCATTTACTGTTCCACAAGGCTGGAGGCATAAGTGAGCTTGTTTAGTTTTTCAGCCCTCAGTGCACTTGTAACGAGCCAGAGCTTGTGACGATAGTTAAACCCAAATTGCATCAAGAACATTTAACAGTTTCAAACTTGCCTAGTATACGCAATGGGTTCAGACACACTGACTCTCTGATCAAGAATCCAGATTCAGCACAAACGATTTAGTACACTGGATTAGTCTCAAGTGTAATGACTAACTCTGAGAAACTTTTACACTATTTTTAAATCTCACTTGTCAGGGCAGAACCTGGAAACTAAATGAGAACCTCAGATATTTATCCCAAAGAGAAAAATCAAACAGGAATACCTTGCAGCTTCCAAGGGTAGCTGTGACAGGCTAGTGCCACCTGGTGGGAAACTTTTCTCCACCCCCTTGCTCCGTTTCATGCTTTCTGTTCCATGCTCCAATTTCCCAGAGGCAAGACAAGGGAGCAACAACCAGTCTAACACCAAAAAAGCAGAAAGGGCTGGGTAGCTCTTCCAGCTACTCAGACCTAGAGATTATCTTATGGGTAGAGGCCAGTCAGCAGCTTCTCAGTTATCGCATAGCTGAGCCTGACTGCATGGAGAGTCACGTACAAGAAGAATGCGCAGCCCAACACGACCACTACATAATAATCTCTGATCATGATTGAGCTGGTTTACAGATAACCAGGAAGCTTAAGATGAGAGGTAACACATCTCCACATAGAAACGTATGGGTTATTATAACATAGCCCCTCTGGAAAGATGTTTGTCTGTCAACAGCTCCAGCTCCTCACATTGTATCTCCCCAATTTGGCAAGATCAACAATATCTACACACACCACCCAGCAAGACACAGCTGACTCCCAGCAGAATCAACTCCACATAGGATGTATTTATTTTTATACATTTAACACCGAGAAGACAGCTGCTTTGAATGGACTCAGCTTGCCCGTGGTGCCCAAGACATTCAGTGCCAGAGGGAACCTGTCACAGTCCACAGCTTCATTATTTCCAACCTGAAGGCAACACATCCTAGAGACGGACCCAGTACATGGCACTGCGGATGCGGTTGTAATCCAACAGCTGTTCAATGGGACCTGAGTGAACAGGAAAAAAGTCACTTGGAGACATAGTTAAAAATCCCTGTGCAATTCCTCACGGTCTTTAAAGCAGATGGTGGCAGAGCAGCCTCTGCTTGCAATCCACAGCAGCTTTGCACAACACCAGGCAACTACAGCTCGAACTTGCATCTGTAAAACTAGCAGATACCAGCTCCTGAGAGAATAAGGTGTTTCCTCACACTGCTCCACAATGCTCAGTACAGCTCTCCATACAGGTATCAAATATAGGGAGCCAGCAAGTCATTTCAACTTCCTGCTCAAAAACTGTCTCCCTTTTCCAAGCCGCTCCACTTTGAAGGCCAGAGGAAACAGCTGCAAGGAGGAGGGGAGTTCACAACACACAGGAAGGAGGCAGCAGAGCTGAGCTGCTTAGGCAGGTTTTCCGAGAGGAATTTGTCCTTGGCCAGACAGACATGCCAGAGCAGCACAGGAGAACCAAGTCCCTTCACTTCCCTTACATAAACCACCCTGACCCCAGGGTAAGGACACCTGGCAGACGTGCTGGGCCCACACCCAGCTACAGGAGTCCCAGTCTTAGTCACGGCTCCACAGCAGGCAGAGGTGGGAGGACAGCCAGCAGCTCACTGCCACTGCGTTTCCATCACCTGCAGGTCTGATCTCGTGGCAAATGTGCCTTGGCACTGCTCATGTGCAGAGGTAGGAGGACACCAGTAAAGAACCAGAGCGGTTTAAGGAGTCAGGACAGACACATCAGGACTGCCTACAGCTCACTTCCACTCAGCTCTTGGCCCCGTCCTGTTTTTGAAGTGTGTACTGATTGTCACATACTACTCACCAACTGCTGCAACTGCCGGGCATTTGTCATAAATGTATTTACTGCAGACATCTCTCACCATTCTTGCATCAACAGCCTAATAAACATCAAACAAGCAATTAATGACTCTTCCAGCCGATCTACACTTCTCAAAGTTGCAAGTTACTGTTGCCGTTACATATCAAGATCATTAAAAGATACAATCAGACCCTTGGGGCCATCTGCACCAATTGCCCAGTTCTAATGTCTGTAGTGCATTCTTTTGCGGGTACAGAAGACAAGGGAGTCCAAAATTGGAAGTCTCCTAAGGGATAGAGTGGCTGCAGAATTACACAAACTAGGTGTGGGACATCACTAGGAAAACTGTTAAAGGAATTGCAGGTTGTGCCACTTAACACAGTTGTATGCCCTCTTGCTGGGATGGACCGACTCCAGTCACAGGGACACAGGATACACTGCGTGTGTGCCAGAGATTCTGACAGTTACATCAGTGTCAGCAGGATAACCACCTGGACTCCAGGCAGTCTGATTAAGGGATAAGTAAGCCACGTGTTACCGCAGCAGACTAAGGCCAGACAATGCTGACACCAACCATGCTCAGGTACCCCAGCCAAAACAAATGGATACCTACAGAAATCCTGGCATCCCACTCCTCCAGAGGGATACGGCGTCCGTAGTGCAAGAGATGGCTTCCAATATTCTCACACACTCGTGTGGTACCTGGATGTTGAAGATACCACATGGTCAGTGCACCAAGAAGCCTTCCAGAATTGCACAGCCTGATCATCAGCCAAAGCACAGAGTAGAAACCCTAACCATTAAATCGTCTGCTAATGAAGCACAGTCCTAGTTCCCACTCAGTGCAGCTCCATCAGGAGCTATGCAACACACAGATTGCTTCACTGGTCTCCAAAGTGTTACAGCCAGGGCAGACCAGCCTGAGGGTCTCAATTCTTAGGTCACCAGGCAGTATGTCACTCGTGGGAGCACAGCAGGCTGGGGTCAGCTGCTTTGACAACATGGCAGGAGGAGTGCGGAGCAGGAAAAGGAAGTTTTGCCCAGTGCCTGCCAGCAGAACTGCAACGTCTAGCACAGGTCCTGCTCCCCAGGAGAAGCACAAGCAGAAACCCTCTGAAAGCTGCACAGTGGTCAATCCATAAACCAGAACATACCATCCAGCTGAGCCACCATGGCATTTCGGAGATAGTTCTTGGCTCTTGCCACTTCTGACTCTGTGGTACTGGTGCACAGACGCATCCTGGAGAGGACATGGAAAGACCATGAAAGCTCTCGAAGATGTTTGTCTACTCAGACAGAAAGTGAATTCCTCCCTTTCCCAAGCCTCCTCAAAAATAAGCTGTTATCAACACCGCTTGTCTTGCAGGCTGACATTCATCCTTGATCTCCACAGACCAGCTAAGAACTGAGGAGCACTGAGCAGCAGGAGGTAAGAGCTCCAGCACACAGGCAGGGGATTCAGCGAGCAGGATACACGCTGAGTTACACTCAGAGGTTCAGCAGCCCTGGCGCTGGCTCTGGCTTACCCAGCAGCATGCGCTGTGCATTGCCCTGTCACAGGAGAAGGAAGGAGTGTCAGCCATTCCCATGCATGGCAAGCTGCTATGGAAACTGATGCTGAAAGAACAAGACAGCTCCACATAGTCTGTTTGGACTCCAGCTGCTAAATCCCTTCTTCCCCTGCCAATGGCCACGTCTGTGGGGCAAGGGCTCACTCCACCTGCTCCACACACAGCATGGCTTGTAGCTCAGATGTAGCCTTGAACCATTACTGGTTCATGGACACAATAAGATGGACAGCCAGAAGGCTCCGAAATGCTGGCATGATTCCAGCAGCAGGTCATTCATCAGCCACAACACAAGAGCCTGAGCAGCAGGAACTGCCTGCTTTACTCAGGCTTAACAAGACAATGGATATGTCTCTTGGGCACCTAGGAAAGCCTTGTCTAAGGCATGATCTCACTTGTATATAAAAAACCCCAAAGCCTCAGTGCTAATACTTGAAAGCACGAACAGCAGACTTGAAGAGCCCTAAGAGATTAAAACAGCTCCTCCAAAGCCACATCCTAAGAGATTTACAGAAACCACTTACAGGATCACTTAACCAGAACACAAGTTACCAAGAAGTTCATAAAGAGACACAGCTCTCTGTAGACTTAATATGCTCCCCCAGCAGCTCAGTCTCCCACAACAGGCTCAGATCTTAAACAGCACCTTGTGCCGAAGTTGTACTTACCACTCCCCCTGAGCACAAAACATCATATCATCTACGGACAGAGGGTTGGAAACAAAATGGAAACCGAAGAGGCCGGTGTCAGAGTAAGAGGTGTTGAATGGCTCGAAACTGTGGCAGAGATTATGCTCCGTAGCAAGCGCAGCCAGCCTGCTAGACTGATTCTGTAAATAAGGAGATACCGTCAGCCATTTCACTTTCAGCTTCCTCACAGCTCAAATTCTTTCCCACTGAGCTGTTTTCACAAAGACCACAGACAAGACAGAGTGGAACACTTTGCTGAAGGAGAGTTTAATTTAGAGCTTTCATGTGGTCAGCAGATGAGAAACACTGCTGGAAAAGCCACAGACAATGGTCTAGGAGTCCATCCAGCAAAACCATTTCCTTTCCCAGCTGCAGATGAAAAGCTGGTATGCACACCATCGTAGGAGTGGGAGAAAATGGGAAGGACAAGGTCTCCCAGCAGCAGGGGTTAGCACAGTTATACAGGCCAGACAGTTTCCAGACAATAATGGATGCAATACCAAGGTTTTAAACAAGTTCCAGTTGCTGTGCAGTGGTAAGGCAAGCTTGCATCATGAGACTGTAGAGTACTCTGTCCTGCTTCCATCACCATCCCCATCGAGTGGTTAGTTGTGAGGGTGGGAATAAGCTGCTGAGAATTCACCAGCTACACCTCTTCCAAACTTAGCAGAGAAGGTTCAGTTCATTTGCCACCACCACTTCTCAAGAACTGTCCTGGATTAGCCTCGATTACACTTCTATTCTGCTTTCCAGGCTCCTAACCCCTTCACAGTTGGAAGTCAACCACAACAGCCTCCCCTAAAGCACATCCACATAGGGTCTCCATAACACTTCACATTAAAGTGAAGGCTCTCCAGGCTCTCCCTGTTGCACTCCCAAGACTCTTACCTTCCCACCTCCAAAAGTGCGGTCGTAGCGCCCTATGATAGCATTAGCCACATTGAGGACCACGTTGTCTGGATCAGCCCATCCTGGCCCCTCCACAGCAAGAGCAATATGGGCAAGGGGCAGAGCATCATCTCTGGCACGGATCTGGAAAATCATCAAGGAGTGGGGAAGAACTGCATGAACACTGTGATCTGTCTGCAGCCTGCTGCAATGCCAGGCTGACAAACTGGGGCACTTGATGTTATTCCAGTGAGATCAAAGAATCCCAGGCAGAACTAAGCACAAACCAGCTGCTCTGATGTGAGTTTTGCAGCAGATCATATGAGCAACAGCCTCACACTCCTAAGGGATTTGGGTCCCATCTAAAACCCAACACGTGGCAATAAGCCCCAAGAACAGAACATGGGAGCGCTACCAAGATGGTGCATCATCAGCTTCTCCGAGATACACAAACAGACTTTTCCACTCAGAAGCAGCTGTAATTGGTTTCACATTCATTCAACAGTTGAGCAACAGCTGCTTGCTTTGATGGGAACCAAAACAACTTTACCTCACTCCCTGTGAAGCGACAGCGTGCGAGAGCAGGCACAGAACCCTCCTTGGATGTAACAGGCACCCCAGTGAAGTGTTGCTTAGCTGCATCTACCAGCTCTCTGTGGGAAATACCTGGCAATGATAAAGAGGGAGATCTGCAGTCTTAAAACCGACTAATTTAACAAAATTATCTGATTTTTACATTAGCGATGTGAGACAAGTTTGATCGCTTGCTTGAGAACACTGAGGCTTCCCAGGATCACAAGGATCTAGAACTTACCTCCAGCAGCTGCCAGGACCATACGAGGTGCCTTGAAGTGAGTATCAACATATGAAGCCAGATCTGCTCGAGTCAGCCGCCTGTAAAGAACACAGACACACGGAACATCAGCATCTCCAACGTGGGAGAAAAGAGGCTTAGGAGAAGCAAGTTCACAGTGCAGAGACAGCAGCGTCTCTCTTGTTGTGGAGTAACAATACTTTTTAGAAGCAAGGTTGCACTGTGTAGTGTTTGCCCTGTGCTCCAATTCTAGAGCACAAAGAATGGGAACCAGCAGCCAAGGTGGAGAGTTAAGGATAGACTTCAATACAGACTGGAGAGTACAAGGCCACTGCTTTAATGAGCACCTCTAGCTCTCTAATTTCTCTAACAGTGTCAAATTGACAAGTATGGGAGAAGGTTCAACCTTTTCCTTCGCACCTCAGGAAGGGCTTGCAGGAGGTGGTTCTAAGGAATGCGTGCAGCATTACACTTTCACCAGTGCCAATGGGGAAAACAGTCAGGGCACAAGGAGAAGCCCATGGGCTCAGATCACCTCCATGTGACACACACCACACTGTGCAGTCACCACACCCAAGAAGCAGCAGTCCTGCACCCCACGGACTGCACCCCTGGGCTGCGCACCACATCCAGCCTGTTGCTCACTTGATGTTCTCTGTGGTCCCTTCAACGGTGTGGGCCAGCGCAGTCCCCTGGTAAGCAGTGGCATGAAGGTAATCAAAGGTGACATCTGACAGATTGCTGTCCATTTCCTTCAACTCTTGAAGGATGATGCCACGCTCCTTCTCGATCTGAGAATCCTCCAGCGCACAGTTCTGCACAAGGTCGCTCAGAAGCTCTACAACTGCAACACAATTCCTACGTTAGCATCCCGCTGCCTGACTGCTACCCAGTGCTGCTGAAAGCAGAAGAGACACACAGGAGCGAGCAAAAACCACGCTGGGGAGGGGGTGCAACGTAACAGAGATGAGTGCTACCCATTTCCGAAGCATCTGGGAGGGACAAACAACACTGGTTTAGCAAGAAGTCTCCAAGGCAGCTTGCCAAGCACCCTGCCAGCAGAGTGCAGGCAACATCTGCAGAAGGTGAAGTATGTCAGAAGCAGGTACTGTTCCAGATACACACTGAATCCTTAGAGAGAGTTTGTGACACCTACAGCATAGCCCACGTCTGCAGTAAGGCCCCGACTCAAATCACTGCCTCAGCCCAAAACCGACCCAGAGGAAGCGGCACATGGCAGTACAGAGCAGGAGAAGCACCTGCAAGAGCTGCGCTGAGGACTCCTCACACAGCAGCAGTTGCCAACCTCAGTTGCTGAGCTCCATAAAACAACCACAAACTAGTGAATCCCTCCCATCCTCCCTCCTGGCAATGCAGTGCAGCCTGACATAACTAGAGCTCTTGGTTTAGGGACACACATGAACATACAGCCTTGAAGCACCACAGCACTGCACTGCTCTCTCCAACTACCAACCAGAACCTCCAATTTACTGCTCAGCTACTTCAGCCCCTGGTCTGTTGGTAGAAAGGATGTTTGGGGGTGAGAAACAGAAGCACATGCACTTACTTAACCTCCCAGTCAGACTTTGCCCCTGGCCATCCTACCTTTGGGCATGTCCTTGGACAAGGCTTTTATGTAGAAGGCAGTCTGCTCACGGGAGGTGTACCCGTTCAGGTGAGCACCCAGACTCTCCACTTCCTTCTCAAAGGCTGAGCCAGGACGCTTCTTTGTGCCCTAAAGGAAACCAGATCAACTCAATTATGAAATGAACAAACTTCCCTTTAGGGCAGAATTAAAGCAATGAAAATAACAATAAAGACCTAAAGCAATAAAAACTGTCATGTGATTCATAAATTTCAAGGGCATAAATTTCAAGATCCATAAAAGCCAAGGGCAGGTGCACAAGGCAAGAGATTTAAAACTTGGCTTATTTCCTCTAGATAAAGGATGGCTGAGGTGTATTTTGAAAGACCAACACAAACTTTCAATAAAGCTTGTGTTTATTGAAACACAACAAAGCTGCCCGAAAACATAAAGGCTGTTATCACCACTAACCAACACAAACTCAGCAGGGAAGGAGATGACCTACGCTGAGACAACAGTGTTTGAACAGCACATCCCTGGAAATAAACCAAGAACAAGCCTAAACCAAAAATAAGCAGATTTCTAGCTATCCAAACAGTGATATTCAGAAGAAGACAAACGGAAGCAGAAGACTACTACTCATACAGGGCCCTTCTCTTAAGGAGCTAGCCAGGTGCTGCAGTTGCCTATGAAGGCACAGGCTGAACTTGAGTCAGCAAGTCCCAAGCTTAGATATCTTCATCTTCTGCCCTGTCCAGCAGACACCTGCATAATTTGAAAAGCAAGAACCGCAGCCTCTAAACTTTGCTGGACCAGTAAGAAAAACAAAGAAAAATAAATGGTTACAGGAAATGCTGCTTTGAGCTCTCTGTGCTAACCTGAGGAAACACGCTTCATAACGCAGTGCTCTATGTGTGTTACACTTGTTAATTACAACATTCTTTCCTTTAAGAGGAAAAATAAGCAAATAGTAAATAAGACTTAATTAATGCATGCTTGCAAGTTGCTGCACATTCAACCAATGAGCACCACATGGGCTAGATGCCTTTTGAGATTTATTTTCATACTGTGTGCAAAGTCGCTAGGACTCAGATGACCTGATTTACACCCTCTTTCAACAGGTACAGCCTCCGAAGCGAGAGGACAATGTATGGACAGAATATTCAGGGCAGCTCTGTGCAGACCTAGCACATGTCCTTACCTTGAAGGCCACGTGTTCCACAAAGAAACTGGCCCCGTTGGTCTTCGCATCTTCATAGCGGCTCCCGGCCTTGATCCACAAACCCACCTGGCAGCAAAACCAGCAAGCACCAACATTAGAGAAGAAAACAATCAGCATCCTAATGACACAAACGTAACAGCAGGGACAGGAAGTCTGCTCTACAGACATTACACTAGAAGAACCAAAATAAGAACAAACTAGCAACTGTTGCCTGCACGTATTTTGGCTTTTTCTACATCAGCTCCACCAAAGCTGGTTTTGCCAGAGAGATAACTTTTACTGATCGCTTACTGCTCATACAAAAACTGTGAGGCGGAGCAAATTTGTAGAGCACGAAAGCTTGTCTAAAGACAATACAACACCAGGCTGGGCCTCCTGCTGCTATATTAATCTCACCTGTTCACAAAGAGAAGTGGTGGGGTCTCTGTCAAAAGTGCTGGTTCAGACAGGGGACTGTCCCTTTTGGAAGACCAGCTGCAGCCTAGACAAGGCTGATTGTTTCAAATAAGCCCCTAATCAATGTTAAACTGACCGTGCAGGTTGGCTGATTGGACTCCTCTGAGGCTACACGGAGGCCGTTTTCCAGGGTGGTGACCTGGGTCTCAGGGATATTCTGGAGTGTCTGGGCATAGGTGGCAGCACCTCGCTTCCTTGTCAAAGTCAATAAAGCTGGCTGAAAAAATAAAGGCTGTCATCACCACTAATCAACTGTTCCCCTCGGCAGGGCCGGGAACTCCCAGGTTTGAAGAGGTGGGAAACCCCAGGGAAGAGCCGCACGAACCGGTCACACCCCAGTACCGGGGCGGAGAGCGGACAGCGGGCCCGCGGCAAGCCCCGCATTGGGTGACAGCGACAGTCGCCGCCGCCCCCAGCCCGCCCGGCCCCGCTCCGGGCCCCGGCG
>VZTD01004446.1:183280-223964 GCA_013397725.1 Rhagologus leucostigma
GGGGACAGGTCCTGGGGAATGTGGGTCCCGCAGAATGAGGATTCCGGGGATAGGGATCCAGGAGAATGGGTATCTTGAAATGGGCATCCTGGGGAAAGGGGATCTCAGAGAATGGGGATCCCTCCCCCCATATTGCTCCCTCGGCTGCAGCCCCACGGGCCCAGAGCAGGTCATGGGGAGAAGTGGCAGAAAAGAGCCAGAGAGATGGTGCTGGGGAGCCCACCAGCAGGGAGGCTGTTCCCACCAGTGCCGGGGTGCAGCCGGGCAGTCTGGCCCAGAAGCACCATTATTGAGAAAAGGGCATTGAAACCAATGCTGAGAAACACCACATAGCTTTATTCATGATGCCAGCCCGCTGCCGGGAGCGGGGCCCCTTTGGCCCCTCCACCACTCCCCAAACCCACGTCCTGGCCCAGTGGGACAGGCCCGTGCTGGGGCAAAGTGGGGGACACCAGGTGGCCCCTCAGCATAACAGCCAGCAGCAGCTTCGTCCAGCAGCAGCCCCATCACGGCGGGGCTCATGGACAGGGCAGGGCCCCAGCACTAAGAGTCCAGAGGGGCTGGTGGGGATCAGGGCCTCTGGGCCCCAGGGTGCGCAAGTTGGTGCCATCAGGGTGGCAAAGCCTTCCTTGCCTGCCCGGCTTCTGGGGGAGACGTCTTCCTCCTGAGGGGCTACATTCTGGTGCTGTGGTCCACCTAAGGGGGGCAGACGGAGTGGTTGGTGTTGTTGCCCTCTCCATCGCCATGCTGGGGATAGCAAGGGGACAGCAAGGCTGGGTGCTCACCGAGGCCTGGCGCCGCTCCCTGCTGATGTGCACCACAGCATCATGCACCGAGGGAAAGAAGGAGTGCTTGGTGATGGCTGAACTGAAGAAGTTGCCCCGCTCCAGCTGGGCCAGGACGGATACTGTGTGGAGGGAGACGTATCTAAAGTGATAGCACCTAGCTGAGGCCCCCCACACCCACCCAGAGCAGCCTCCTCCTGCCTCCTGTGTTGCGGGGGACACCAGGGTCACCACCAGGGACCCGGCTTTGAGGCTCAGACTGGATCCCCGGGACAACCTCCAGCACCTGTCCCCTGTGGAAACTCTGGGGATGGGAGCACCATGGAGGGACCCCTCAGGCTATCAGCTGTGTGCCAAAGGGCTGGCCATGCCTGGCCAGGGCTCATGACTCTGCAGATGCCCCTCACCCGGGCAGCTGGCAACGAAGACGTTCACTTCTATCTCACGGAAATCCCTGAAGATCTGCAAATGGCAAAAAACATTTTACCAAGGAAGAGGGACAGGCAGCAGCCATCAGGCCACCCCACAGGGCCCTGGAGACACCCTCAGCAAGGCTGCTGTCCTGCCTGCTCCCCAGCCCCTTACATTCTTCAGGATCTTGATGGAGACAGTGTCCACGAAGTTGACAGGGCTGAAGTCCAAGATGACGGTGTGGAAGCCGGGCTGAGGCAGCCGTAGGCTGTGCAGGGTGGGCTCTGAGGGCGCACTGCTATCCCCCTCACTCAACTCAATCACCGCCACGCCTGGACCGTCCTCTGTGTTCTGGGGGAGGGAAGGAGACCCGGTGTCATTGCATCAGGGCTGGGGCACCCTGGTTGCGGCAATGTTCCCCCAGGCTCACCTTGGTGAGGCTCTTTGGCTGTGTGGGGGCACAGGCAGTGGGTGGCCCTGGGAGTGGGTGCCCCTCCCACACCTTCACCTACTTTTGGGCTCTTTCCAGATGCGTCAAGATCCACCCGTCTCCCCAGCACCACTCCCCAGAGCCAGGCTCACTAGCTGGCACCAGACCAGCCTTTGCTCTTGCTCTTAATTCTGGTTAACTTGCCAAAAGGTTAATGACTCATTAGCTCCACCACACAATCATTAACTGCCCGGCTTTCCCACTGACCTTGGGTGTGATGCCGTGACCCAGTTCAGTCCCAGTGCCTTTCTCACCCACTGGCCCTAAACTGAACTGGGAACCCTGTGGGCCACCAATCCCCACCAGTGCACTGACAGGAGCGTCAGAGCCAGGCAGGGAAGAGGTGCAGGATGTCACTGGAGGGGTGGTCCCCTGCATCAGGGAAGCACCTTTTTCCTCTTTGCCTTTTCTTTCTCCAGTTTCTTCTGCTGTTTCTGCAGCTTCTTGAGGGCCTTCTTCTTCTTCTCAATCAAGCGGTCCACATCGATGCCGCTCTGCAAAGCAATGCGGTTCTGTGTCCCCAGCTGCCCCAACACCACCCTGTTGCTGGCAGGTGGGAGACACAGGAAGCACTCTGAGGCTGGTGGCTCTCCTACCTTCTTCTTCAGGGCCTCAGCATACATCTCCACATTGGCAAAATAGATGGTGGAGGAAGAGCGGAAGATCTTCACGCCAGGGACCTCCTGTGCCTGGGGGCAGATGGGAGGGTGCTACCCCAGTGGAGCCACCTGCTCCACTTCCCTCTCCCCCACCAAAATGCCCCCAGCCCCTTTTCCCAGTGAGCCACTAGCGGGGGTGCTTTGAACTGCCCCCCCATTGCAGGCAGCTCTTCCCCCACCCCTGGTGCTGTTACCATCTCGTATTCTGCCACATCCCTGTAGACATCGGTGTCGGAGATGCGCCCCAGGATGGAGTAGTGGGGGCTGCGGGGAGCAGAGCAAGGCGCTGAGGTCACCACGGGCTCCTCCTGCCCCTGAGATGTGGCACTGGCCCCAGCCCCGGGGTACTCACAGCTGGGTACGGAAGATGACCGTGAGCAGCCCAAAGGCCACCGAGGCCGCCAGGCCGATATCCAAGTTCAGCAGGAGGGTGGCCACAAATGTCACAACCCAGACCAGCTGGAGAGAGGACACGGTCAGTTGCAGCACAGCCTCCCCGCTGGCACCCACCAGCCTCAGGGAGGGTGGAGGAACCCTCTCCAGGAACAAGAGCACAGCCCCAGGGCTGGCCAGCACCTTACCAGGTCCACCTGGTTGGACTTCCAGAGAGTGCTGAAGTCACTGAACTGCTTGAACATGCCCTTGAGGTTGACGATGATGATGGCAGCCAAGATGGCCTAGGAGAGAAATCTCTGCAGCTATGAGGAAGCTGAGGGCAAATCTGGGAGTGGCTCTTTGCTCTTCCTCTACCATATCACCATGCCATGGGACAGGCACGGGGGCGGGATGTGACACAGAGGCTGTGGGACTAGATGTACCTTGGGCAGGTCCCGGAAGAGCTCTCCAATCTTCAGGATGGTCACCAGGATGACCAGGGATGCGATGACACCAGCTACCTGTGCAGAAGGAGAGCGGGAGGCAAGGGGTGAGCCCCCACTGCTCACTGTGCTTCCTGCCCCTGGTTCAGCCCCGGAGAGGGAGGCAGCACTGCCCAGACCCACCTGGCTGTTGCCCCCTGTGCTCTCCTGTACCAGGCTCCTCGACATGGAGCAGCTGATGGCAAAACACTGGAAGAAGCCTCCCAGGAAGTTGCAGAGGCCCAATGCAATCAGCTCCTGCAGGAACAGAGCAGTGGCACGGGAGTACCATGCTTTCATCTGGCTGCAAGAAGGGCAAGCTTTGCTTTCATCCAGGGTGGGGGCCCTGTGCCTCAGAGCATCACCTGGTTGCTATCCACTTTGTAGCCATGTTTCAGGGCAAAGATTTTGCCCAGGGAGATGCAGATGGCGTAGCCTACCACAGCAATGGCAAAGGCATTGCCCACCACCTGCCCAAAGTAGCTGACGTTAGGGGCCACAGGTGGCTTCAACCTACATTCAAGAGATAGATGGGTCTCAAACAGGGGTGCTGTGGGCAGCACGGTGCCCTGGCACAGCCCCCTTCACCGCCAGACCCTGCTCACCCGCTGGGGATGTTGCCCACCACGGAGATGCCAAACTTCTCGTTCAGGTTGACGCCATAGGAGATGCCGGTGGAAACGATGATCTGGGGGAGAATGACTGGAGTGAGGCAGAGCCTTCTTACACGGGGACTGTGGTGAAGGAAGAGGAGGAGGGCACAGCGTGTGCCCTGGAGCTGCACTCGCCAAGGAACCCCAGCCCTCTTCTCCCCACCCTGAAGGGGACAGGGATACACCAGGGATTCCTGGCTGCATCCCCACAGGAAGCTGGGGCAGCTCTTGGTACCGTGATAAGCTCGATGGGGATGGGCATGGGCAACTTGGCGGCAAACTTGTGGTTGAGCTCTTTCACAATTAAGATGGCCACCATGGCAATGATGGCAGTCACCAGGGTGCCCACATTGGTATCTGGCAGCTTCTTGCAGAGATCGATGACGGTCTAGAGAACACAGGAGGAGGGAATGTGCTCAGGAAAGCAGATGCCTCCCCAGCAGGTTTTCGGAGGCCTCTATGTGCCCCACAGGTGAGCACCAGGGGTCTTTGGGTGCCAGCAAGCCCCCACTCACCACAAACAGTGAGAGCGGCCCTGAGTGCTCGCCCTGGGAGACTCCGAAGACATTCTTGAGCTGGGAGACGAGGACGTGCACAGAGGCAGCAGTGGTGTAGCCACGCACCAGCGGGTCTGAAAGGTAGGTCACCACGAATCCAAACTGCAGGAGGCCCAGGGCCACCTGGAAGGAGAGATGGCGGAAATGACCCACAGGTTATGGTCTCCTGATCTCTGCTAGACTAGGCTGGGACCTCCTTACCTGGAAGATACCCGATAGGACAGTGATGGTGGCCACCAGCTCCACCCTGGCAGAGTCCCGCAATTCCTCATTGACCGTCGCATTGCTGCCATTGACGGACTCCAGGAAGTTCTCGCTGGGCAGCAGGGACTCCGTCAAGCTCCCGATCATGACGGAGATGACAGCGAAGGGACCTGAGAACAGGTAGAGTGTGGGCAGGGAGCCCAAGATGGGCCCCAGGACCTCTCTGAGAGGACCTCTTAAGGGGTCAGCTCCTCTTTCCTTAGGCCAGGCTCAAAGCACACACACTGTACTTGGCTCTGGCTTGGCCAACCCCCTTCTTGGTGGAGCAAAGTAAAGGCAAGAAAGGTCCCCCCCAAATGCTGATGTGGTAATGCTGTGCCATGGACATCCTTGCTCCCTCCCCACCATTGCTGTGCAAGCACGTGGTCCCTCAGCTCACCCACGGAGTTGTGCCTCGACGTTCCGAAGAAGAAGTAGAGGAAGACGGGGTAAAAGGAGGAGTAGAGACCCGTGACCGGCGGCAGCCCAGCCAGCAGTGCATAGGCAAGCCCTGGAAGGCGCAGCAGGGAGAAATGTCACCAATGGCCAACCCACCTGTGGGGAGCCCCTGGCAGCCTGGGCATGGCATCACTCACCCTGAGGCAGGTGCATGATGCCCACACTGAAGCCCGAAACAATGTCCCCCAGGAGCCAGTCCTTGATGGGGTAGCGGGGCAGCCAGCGCAGGAAGGGCAGGAAGCGGAACAGCAGGGACTTGGCAGCAGAGCCCGAGCATCTGACGAGGAGGGAGCAGGAGCCGAGGTTGAGCACAAGGGCAGGGGGCTTGGGGACATCAGTGAGGGTGGATGGGGCCCCACGGGAATCAGTGGGACCTGTGGGACCCTCAGCTCCATTCACTGGAGCCTGGTGTCCCCCCAGGCAGGAGGACAGAGTGGGGACATGGGTATTTGGGCAGGGAAATGAACCCCCAGGTCTGCAGCTCCCTGTGGTGGCGGGGCTGGGGTGCACAATGCCTGGCAAGGTCCAGGCACATCCCACTGGCCACATGGTCTTACCTGGTCTTGTGCAGACAGCCACGCAGAGAGGGCTTGGTGGGAGGTTTCCTCTGCGCCACCTCCTCCAGCTCAGCCTCACTCAGCACCTCGCGGGGCGCTCGGTGGCTCAGGGCCATCTCTGCCGCCATGCCCACCTGGCTCCCTGGAGTGCCAGTCCACTGCAAGGACACAAGGGACAGCTCAGCCACATTCCCACGGCCAGGGGCAGCCAGCACCCCACCCACCCTAAAGCCCCTCCACCAGCTCCACTTGCCCCACGGAACCATCCCATCCTGGCCAGGTGGGCAGGAATGGCCCTGAGGATAGGCACGGGCCGAGTTTTGGGAGTCCTGAAGCAGCAGCAGCAGCTCAAAACGGAGAGCAGAAGGCAGTCAGCAGGTGGGCGGGGAGGGAACTGAGGCTTTGGCCATCAGTACTGCCCACTCCTGCCCCACAGCAGCCCCATCCACCCCACTGGAATGCACAGGTGGGGTCTGCAAGCTTTGCTGCCCGGGAGGGGGCTCCCCCTCCACCTGCCCACGCAGGACCCACCTCGGTGCCAACCACCCTTCCCCTCCGTGTGCTGCAGCAAGGCAGGGCAGTGGGCCAGCACAGCTGCTGAGCAGAGCCCCAGCCATCCCACAGCCCCGTCTGCAGACTTTGACCCTTTACACATGAGGGGAGCAGGAATGTGAACCCCCAGCAAATGTCACGGCTCACCATCCCTCCAACAGTGCCCTCCCCTGACCCCTGCAGTGCTGAGCAGGATGAGCCTGTGAGCAGAGGAGCTGGTCTGGGCTGAGGTCTCACGCTTCACAGGGCTGGGATGGTGGGACTGAAGAATCCTTGTACAAATCCACAGCTTGGCCTTGCTCAGGGCTCATGCTGAGAGCTGCACCATCCTGCCGAGACCACCCAGCTGGTGGCCTGCTCAGTCTTAAGGTGCTCACCCACTTGCAGCTGGACCCATGATCCCCTCGCTGGGCGCCCTGCCCAGTCCTAAGGTGCTCACCTTCTTGCAAGGACCCACAATCGCCTGAGTGCCTGGGGCTGTGCCAGCCTGAGTCCCCGTGTTACCCCCAGCCTTCCTATCTGCTGTGCTCAAACTGGTCAGGAGCCACCAGTCAGGTGCACGCTCTGCTTCCTCCTATTTATTAAAACCAGCCTGTGATCTTTGAGACACCGTTCCCTGCCTCCTGCCCTTCCTCCTGCCCTGCCGAGAAGCTGCCCCACTTCCCAGCCCCACTGCTGCACAGCACCCACCGTGCTCCCCTTGGTGGCCCGGTGTGCTGGGTTCCCCAGCGGTGGCAAACCCAGCGCTGTCACCACTGTGCCCGGAGCCGTCCCATTCTGGGGACTGTCTAGCACAGTCTCAGCTCCTGGTCTGCAGCCATGTCCAGGACGCTGCTATGCCTGACCACCCACGCCACGTGCAGGGCAGGGGGCTTCTTGCCACTGGGCACAACCTGGTGCCAACCTCCTGCCAAGAGCTGCCTCTCCAGGGCACCGCTTGGGGACCCACCATCACCCTTCTGTGCCCCCACAGCTCCCATGGATGTCCGCTCCCCAACCCATGTCCTGGAGCAGGAGTTGTGACCAGGACAAGGAGGGTTACCCACAGCCTCTGGTCATGGCATCCAGGGTGTTTTCCCCAGACCCTTGCTTACCTGCTGGAAACAGGTGACAGGTGTGCTGTGCTCTGTCATCTGCCCTGGTCTCACAATTCGCAGACTCAGTCGTTATCTTGTTCCAAAGGTCCCCCGCGGGCACTATAGTCCCACTGAACCATCACACTTCCCTGGGCTCCATCACGACCTAGAATTGGTTGCAGGGAATTTCTGAGTCACATTTGGCCCAGACCCATGGGGACTTCGCAGCGGAAGTCCAGGCTCACATGTCTGACTGGTAGCAAGGTGTAGTGTGACGGCAGTGGGCAGGTCCAGGCATTAGAGAGTCCTGGGTCCCCTCGGTGGTGGGATGGGGCTGATAAGTGGCAGGAATGGTGACATTCAGGACCACAATCTCTGGGGTTGGAGCAACTTGTGTCCATCCCTGGTGCCTGGTGGGGGGCAGCCTGCGGCCACCTTGGCTCTCTCTGTGGTGAACACAACCCAGGTCCCACAGCTTCCAGGCAGTGGGGCTGAGCCTCTTCCCTCAACCTCTCCCACATTCCTGGCCCTCCCTGTCCACCCTCATGCCCATCAGCGGTCAGGTAAAGGCATGTCCAGCACAGGCACCCACATGCAACTGCTGCCTCCTCATTTATCCACTTCCCATCACTTATCCACTCCCCCAGCATGGAACGAGAGGCCATCACAGGGCTCCTGCTTGGAAGCAAATAGCACCCCATGTCATTTATTGCCTCCTTATCACCGCTCCCTGTCCCCACCCGTGCCATTCCTTCCCGCACTCCAGCCTCCAGCCCCCCACCTGCATCCCAGGCTGGTCACTCTGCCTGTGGGCCCCTTGCCACCCCAGCCTCCCTGGCTCTCACCCCCCAGCCAGCCTCGGGAAGGGCTGCAGGACAGGACCACAGCTCCTGGCACTGCCAGCACGACTCCTGAACTCAGCCCCCAGCTGCTCAGGTGACAGAGCCCGTAAGGGACAGAGGGATGACAACTGATGGTGACCCTTGCTCAGCGCGCTGTAGATCAATGCTGCCCTTTGCTCACCTGCTCTTTCCTCTTCAACAAACGGGGAGGGACGGAGGGCACCAGGATCATGCTCAGCCTCTCCTCCCAACATTTCCTTCTTGCTGGCAGCCAGCTTGACCCTGCTGAGGTCACGCAGCCTTCGGAAAATGGATCTTCCCTTGGCCTAGGTCAGGCTGGGGGTGCTGGCAGCTGCCAGGCACGAGCCCCACAACGCACCACAGCCACTGTGGCACTGCAACCCTGCCAGCCAGGCCTGGGGCCACTGGACACCACCACAGCCGATCCCATCTCTGGGTGAACCAGCCTGGACACAGCCCAGTTCGACAGCACCTGAAGTCCCCATCCCCTGGTCACCTTGCCCCAGGCCACAGTGACTCCCAGGCAGCCTAGGAACTGGCTGCAAGCTCCTGCCCAAGCCCCCTCCCAACACCATCTCGAGCCCAGGTGTTGCATCTGTAGCTCCAGCCATGGATCCCCAGCACAGGGAGAGACAGCACAGAGCCCAGCACCGTTTTATAGACTTTTATTTCCAAATCTGGCGCTTCCATGATACACTTTTACACAGCCAAAGGAGAAGCGTGGGCATCTCCCCACTCCCTGCCAACAGTCAGGAGACAGAGAGAGGAAAAAAACCCCAACCAAATCCCCCAAAGGAAAAAACCCAAACTCAAGGAGGATGCTCCCCAGAGCCCGGGTCACAGCACTACAATCAGGGACCAAGCTGCAGACTGGTCTGCAAGAAGCAGATTCCTGCATCTTGACTGGCCCAGCTCTGCAGGGATGGCCACCAGCTCTGCTGCTCTCTTCTTTTTGGCACTTGACACTTGCTCTCCATTTGGCAGCAGCATAAAGAGCCCCGTGCCCAACTTGGCAGAAACATGGGCCCTACAGCGCAGCAGGGACAGGATCCCAGGACTCTGGTGCTGGCACTGCACAGCCGGAGAGAAACTTGTAAACGAGCTTGTTCCCAAAGGCAAAGATGGGCAGCATGGAGGGGCCTGGCTGTTCCCAGCATGTGGGGCCAGCAGGCTTTCCCTCTGCACACTGGTCCCGAATGGCATGTAAACATGTCAGCAGGCCCTTCTCTCCTCATCCCTGGGAAAAGGATGACAGTGAGCCTGCCTCGTCAGAGGGCTGTGCTGGGGACCCATGGTACCCCCAGTCACCAGCCCTTCTGTTCCCTCCATACTCTCCCCACTGACTCAGGGATGCAGCCAAGAGGCTTTGGCCTCCCCAGAGGCCTGGAAGATGGTGGCACGAGTCGTCTCCTGTAAACATGTCAGGCTGGGCTACAGTAAGATGCCACGGCAGTGTGGTAGTAAGGCAGAAAGGAGCACACGGTCACGCAGCCCCGAGAGCACCATGGGGGTGAAAGGGAACATGCCGGCCTCCCGAGCCGAATGCCCTGGCCTGAGGCTGGGGTAGGCACAGAGGAGTGTCATCTCACAGCAGGGCCAGTAGGAGCCGGGGTCAGGCCCCAGACTGAGCAGAGACACCATCAGGATCGCCTGAATTTCCAGAGAAGGCAAAGTGCTGTTTATCTCCATCTCCCAAAATTCAGGCCACTCTGAGCTGGGCTCCTCTGCTACTCAGGGGAGAGCAGGTGTACACAGAGCCCACAGGGAACCAGCAAGATACAACTTTTGTGGGCAATGCTGGACCCTGAAGCTGGAGCCACATCATGCTCCTGTGGATGCTAGTCCTCCATTGAGTGAGCACCGGCTCTGGGAAAAGCCAAACCTGCTGCTAAGCAGGGCAAGGGTCATCCAGCTCCTCGACCAGACCCACAAACCAACAGAGGTTTGCTCTGTAACATGCAGGTTAAAGAGCACAACACCCAGTGGGTAAAAACACAGTGCTCACTTGCTGAGCGGAGGAAACCAGCACTGATGAGAGTGGGACCATCCTGGTTCAGGAAAGGACTGCACAGCAGAGCTTGTCTCCTCCCCTGCAGGTTCCTAGTGCCGAATTTGCTGCCCCATTCACGTGTGCTCTTGCTGGCACACAGCCTCAGCTCACAGACAGGGGCAGCCCCAAGGGGTGGTCCCACGAGAGGGCAGAGGGCCTGGCTGCAGGGGGCTGAGGGACACCAGGCAGGAGGGTGGCACCGAGACATGTGGAGCTGCACAGTGGGAGGGCGGGGGGCAGCAGGGCCAGCTGCCCTGCAGTGGGGATGGGACAAAGCAGTGCCAGCAAAGCCTTAAGGACTGCTTGGCACTGTTTCTCCAGTCCACTGGGATTGTGGTTCTGGTAGCCCCAGGGAAACTGGCAAAGGGCTGTTGGTGAAACAAATGCTCCAGGTCCTGGGAACAGACCATCCGTAAAAATAACCATAGAAATTTCTCTTCTCTCTGATTACAAAGATACAAAAAGGTAGAAAACCCTCCCTGCCCCCATATCCTGGGCTCCATTTCTGTCCCCCTGCCACTGCCCACCCTCCACACACACACAGGCACATCCCACACACAAACAGCTCGCAGAGAAAGAGCTTGGCCCCAGGGGGTTGGAGATGCCACCCTCGCCCAGTACTACCTGTCACACCAGGCAGGTGACGGAGAGCACGCTGGCAGCCGAGAGCCTGGAGGCTCCTGGCAGTGGGTGGTGTGGGCTGCTGGCCCCTAAGCCCACAAGGCAGGGGAAAGCAGGGTTGGTTTTGGGCCTCTGACAACCATCAGTTCTGGCCCCTGCTCCATGGGGATACCAAACCTCAGCTGGCAGTGCCTGGTGAAGGGCCCTGCTTCTTCCATCTCTCTTCTGGACAGCTTCGGCCCCTCAGGAATGGCCATCGTTTCTCATTATTCTTCTCAGAGGAAAGAAAAACAGTGTTAAGCCATGGCATCTCTCCTGGGCTCCAGCGTTCTTTCCCCGCTATGCCAGATGGGGACAGGGCAGAAAACCTCTCTGAGTCAGGGCAGGAACAACTGTCTCCAAGTCCCTGAGATTGGGGAAGAGGGAAGGAGGGATGGGGTGGGGTGGGAGCAGTAGAAGCAGGGAGCAGAGCTAGAGGGAAAGAAATGACATACTGGAATAGGGTGCCTGGGGAGAAACGTGGCTGGGGCAGGCAGGGCTTCCCTAAGACTTGGGCTCCCTCCTCTCCAGCCAGCCTGGCCCTTGCATACATCTGATGGGACTTAGTGCCAGCACTGACCAAGGGACCAGCCAGGAGGCCAGCCTAGCTGCACAGAGCATCTTCCCTGAGTACCCACAGGCCACAGGCAAGGGCCATCATCTCTTGGGCAGAGGGGACAGACTCATACACAGAGGCTTCTGCTTATGCTGCACTACAAGCATCTGGAGCTGTCACACCTGAGGCTTCTCCCTGCCCAGTCACTATTCAGGACCAGGAGACACCTGCCACTCACCCGGGGAGCTCTCCCTTACACAGCCCTCTCCCTCCAAACTAAACCCTGTTGGGAAGAAGCCAGGCAGGCAGGCAGTGCACAAGATCAGCTGAACAAGACCTGGCTGAGGAAAGAGCACACTTACTCTGAGTCTGGTGACAGTTCTGAAATGCTGTGGGAGGTGGCAGAGCGAGGTGTCGAGGGACACGCTGCGGAGGGCGTCGAGGTCTGCATGGCAGAGGGGGTGGCGGTGGTCTGGGGGCCTGAAGGTGTGCTGGAAGATTGCACCGAGGACAGGACAGAGGAGTTAAAAGAAGCAAGGATGGAAGAAAGGATATCCAACTGTTCAGTGGAAGGATGCCGGCTGGGAATGGCCTCCAGGTTCTCCCTAGAAGGCTGTCTCCTTGACAGCGGCTCTAGGCTTTCCCTAGACAGCTGCCTCCGAGAGAGACTCCCCAGGTTGTCCTGTGAGGGCTGCCTGCTAGGCACTGTGTCCAGAGGCTCTCTGGAATTAGATCTTCTGGACAGAAAGTCCAGCTGCTCCCTTGAAGCTTGTCTAGCTGATGCTAGCAGGTCCCTTGAAGGCTGTTTTCTAGAAAGCAAATCCAATTGCTCTCGAGAAGTATCCCGACTTGGCAATATGTCTATTCGGTCTCTGGACACTTGCCTACTTGGCAATGTGTTTAGCCACTCTCTAGAGACTTCCCTTACTGGCCCACAGTCTAGCTGCTCTCTTGACCCAAATCTGCAGGGTAAAGCATCAAGGCAGTCTCTGGAGCCCTGCCTCCGGGGCAGCGTGTTCCCATGATCTCTCTGACTGGGCCTAGCAGTGAGTAGATCCAAGTTTTCCCTAGACACATGTCTGCTTGGGATACTTTCCAGGTGTTCAGTAGACCCATGCCTGCTGGGGATAGTGTCCAGCTCCTCTCTGGACCCATGCCGACTGGGCACAGCTTCCAAGCACTCTCCTGAGCTGTGCCTGCTCAGCTGCTCCCGGGACATCTGTCTCCTCATCAGCATGTCAAGCTGCTCCCGGGACGAGTAGCGGCTGGCCGGCTGCGACAGACTGCCGGCCCCAGAGTAGATCCTGCCATAGGAGGCAGCGGGGACAGCCCTGTGACCCAGCGTGGACGTCTTGTACCACGTCAGCTCGTTGGTCATCCTGCCAACAGATGGCAAGCCCTGGAGAGTCGGAGGGCACTGAAGGCGGTTCTTCAAAATCCCTGCACCGGACAGAAAGAGAAGTCAAATATTTGCACAACAGTGAGAGGAGCAGGAAAACCAGGGAGATAAGCCATGCCTCCCCAAGGGCATGGCCACAAAGATCTGATGCTGAGCCTTCAGTGTCAAGTCAACCCGAGACAGGCAAGGCCACCCTTGCCCGGTTGCTCCAGATTACCTTTTCTCTGCCGTTGGGTCTGGGTGAGGGAGTTCTCATCCCCACTGGTCAAAGCCAGGTCTGGCTGATTATTGTTGGCTGCATCCTTATTGATGTCAAATCCCAGCTTCCGCTCGGAGCCCCACTTCTGCAGGGAGCAGGGGTGAACCTCGCACTCGCCCAGAGCTGGCCAGTAGGACATGAGGTCATTGCCGTCCACATCTGATGAAGGACACAGCAAACCAGACCCCAGAGAAGAGGGAGAGAATATTTCCATGAGTAGCAATTGAGCTATCACAAGACATGGCCTGACCCCCAGGGAGCTGAGCTCATCCTCTTCCCTGCCAGAGCCTGGCACTTGCCTTTGGGAGTGGTGTTGGCAGGATTGGTGAGGAGGCGTTCGCTGTGTGCCGCCCGCTTGAGCTGGCGCTGGAAGCGGCCCCGCAGGCGTACGTTCTCCTCGCTCTCCGAGGACGGGATGGAGAGGCTGCGCTCTTCATCCAGAGACAGGTCACTGTCCGAGTCCGAGTCCTGGTCTGGAGGAACATGGTGTGTCAGGGAGACATTTGGAATGAAGGTGGGAGAGGTTCCTCCTGGCAGCACCAGGGAGGCAGAACCACCCCGGGATGACCACGCTCGTGAGAGTGCCTCACCCCTTGCTGCCCCTCCCTCAGGAGCAGCCTGTGCCAACTCCCCTGGCCCTATCACCAGGTACCTGTGAGAGGAGCCCAGCTCCATCTCATTGCACCTCTCTGTAAGGCAGCTGCAAATAGCCCTAAGATCCCATCTGCCTCCTCTTCCAGGCTGAGCAAACCCACATCCCTCAGCCTCTGCTTGCCTGTCCCACACCCCAGCCCCAGCTGGTCTAGCTCCAGTGAGTCAAATGTCTGTGCTGTACTGGGGAGCCCAGTGTCCCCAGAGATCCCACAACAGCCAATGTCCCCTCTGTTGCCTCCCCCATTTCTACCCTCTTGGGGACTGGCTGTGCCCTTTGTCATCTGTCCGGGAGGAGGCTGTGCTAAATGACACAATGGCTGCCTCTCCCTCCTATGCCCCATGTGACTAGAAGTCGCAGCTGAACATGGGGTGGAAGATGTAACCATACAGCCAGAGCCTGCACCGGGAAGAACTTCCCAAACCCAGGAACAGGGCTGAGCCTTACCTCCCCCAGCATCACGGTGGAACATTGCCACGTCGATGTCCGTGGGGCCGGCGTGAGCCAACAGGCTGTGATCCAGGCCCGAGCCCTGACGTGCTGCCACATTGTCCCTGAAAGAGAGGAGGCCCGAAGTGTCACAGTGGCAGGAGCCTCTGGCTCCACCCAGGCCCTGCGGGGCCCCCAGAGCCCCGGCCGCTGGCCGCTCCCTACCTGAGGTAAGCGCGCTGGCTGGAGTGGGTGCGGGCGGAGCGCACGCTGCTCACCGAGGACACTGTGGAGGCCCCCAGGGTGATGCGGATGAGCCCGCTCTCCTCAAACAGTGCTGTGTTGTTGTAGGCGTTGGGGCCCTGGGGAGGAGGGAGAGGGCATGTGCCCTGTTAAGGAGTTGCTGCAGCAGCCCAGGAGAAGAGGGGACTTCCCTGTCAGCTCCTGTCCCAGACATGCAGCCTGAGCCCAGCACCCTGGGCTGCTCTGCCCTCGCCCACCTGTGTGCTCCTCGAGGCCTCCTCGCTCTGCCCCTTCTTGCTGAGGCAGGCCAGCTTCCATGCCTCTCGCACCTCCTCATTCAGGACACAGAACAGTACCAGCACTGCCAAGCCCTGTGGGGAGAGATGCTATGAGAGGCAGCCCTTCACTGCCATCTGATCTTCTTGCCAACAGTGGTACAGTCCCTGGCTCCTCCAGAGTCCAGTGTGGCCACCGGACTGGGATGGACCAAAGACCCCCAATACCAACGAGAGCTGACAACCATAGTGGCCATGGATGAGGGAAGAAAGGGTGGGGTGTCCTCCTGTCTGGCAGTGGCCAAGGAGCAAATGGCAGGGTCCCCTGCAGCAACACCAGCCACAGTGGTGGCAGAAGGTTGGCAGGGTGCTGCCATGGATCATTTTGGGTGTCCAACACCTCTGTCACATGCTGTTCTCTTGCTCTGCCCTCTCAGGACATGGAGGCGCCTTCCCTCCAGGTGGTCCTTGCTATCCCTTGGATGTCACCTCTGAACCAAATTCCTTGCAGTCACCTCCTGCTCCGTGTGACTGCTCACCACAGGCACAGCAGCAAGGACTGGCAGGAGTCACTCAATGCCACAGAGGTGACAGCAGAAGGGACAAGGAGCTCCGCGAGATGTTGGGAGCTCAGCACAGAGCACTCACTCTCCACAGATGGCCGTGGGGACCACAGAGATGCTCTCCCGGGCTGACCCCTGCCCTCCCCAGCAGAGGCCGGGCAGTTACCTGGAGGCTGCAGAGGACAGTGTAGAGGTAGTGGAAAGCCAGGACACTGTTGTTGACAGCCAAGAGGCCAAAGAGCCAGGTAGTGCTAATAACTAGAAGCAGAACAAAGGAGCTCCGTAACGTCATGCTGGAGAGAGAGAGACAGACAGGGACATAGACACACACGGAGAGGTTAGTGCGTACTGTTAATCTACAGCCTAGTGCTCACAGACACAGATCCAGAAGGGAAAGCTCCTGCAGAGACCTCCCTGCTGTGCCCAGCACTGCAGGCACATCCCTGCCCAGCTCCCCCTGACTCCCAGGCCTTTCCTTCTGGATCACACATGGCAAACACGGGGCCCAAATGACACAGGTCATTTAGAGCCACAGAGAGCTGAGCCACGCTCCAGGGCTGGCTCAAGAAGGAGTGGGGAAAGGTCTCAGGAGCATGTAGGAGAGGAAGAAGCAGGTGCTCATAGCTGACTGAGTGCTGAGGGCTGAATGCTGAATCCAAGCAGACACAAGAGGTGGCTGTGAGGGCAGGTGGTGAAAGGGGACCAGCTGGTAGGTCAGTGTGGAGATGGGGATGTAGGAACAAGAGGAAAGGACAAAGTTTAGGAAGGGTTAATGTGGCTGGCAGGTATGGGAGAGGAGAGTGGCTGCGAGGCTGACACTGATGCACAGAGGGCCCCTCTGCGACGGCAGAAGAAGGAGGATGGTCACTGAAAACGCTAAAAACCGCGAGCTGCCAGATCTCTGCTTAGAGTTTGGCCACTAATACTCACAGAACCGATTTCTTCTTGGTCTCCTTTTGGCCTGGGGAACAGGACATCTTGGCCACAAGCAGGAACATGACCCCATTCATCTGAAAGCGTTGGCACCGATTAGAAGCTGTGCCAAGGGCTGGCTCTGACCTGACCTCCCCGGTGCAGACTCCAGGTCTGCCAGGCCCTGCAAACATCCCCTCCTTTCCCCTTCAAGCCCGAGCCATGGCCTCCCCCAGGTTTGGCTGGAGTGAGGAGGGACAAAAAGAGGGCCTCCAAGTGAGGGAGAGGGACACAGAGAATGGGACAGGCAGTGGGCAGCCAAGGAGGGGTGAGTGCCCATGGTGCAGAGAAGGGAGGCAGGAGAGGGTTGTGGGTGAAACAGGACAGGGTTTTACCACAATGACGACAGTAATGGGGCCTGCAAAGCTCCAGACCAGCTTATCATGAATGGAAATCCAGCAGAAGTCGGGGTTCCCGTAGCCCTCAGGATCCAGGCCAACGGCCAGCCCTGCAGGAGGAAGGGAGAGGTCAGGTGCAGACCCAGCAGTCTTGGACTTGTCCAAGCCACATCAATCCCATGCCAGCATTGTCAGCAGTGAAGGGGCTTTCTCCCTGCTCCTTGCCTTGTGCACAGGCTTCCCCACCAAAGGGGGAAGGAGTCAAGACTGTGAGACTCAGCAACAGGGACTTCAGTTCCTTTTCCCCAGGTGTCCCTGACACAGCCCAGTCCAGGAGGCATTCACTGCCAGCAACAGGTCACCCAAGTATACCCAAGGTCACCCAGGGCTTGGGAAAAAACAAGAGACTTTAACTACAAGTCCTGAGGAGATGTGCTGAGAAATTACTTCTCCTTAGGAGGCAAGATGACAGCCCTTGATACGTGGTCCCCTGACCACCACAACACTGCTTGCTGCTAGCACTGCTGACCATAGCAAGCCCACCCTCAGCTCTCCACACTGGATGAGCTGGGCAACACGAGGCGGTCAGGAGGCTGCTGAGAAGCAGCACAGCTGGTTTGGGCATGGCTGTAGCACAAGCAGCTCTTACCAGTGATGATGGCAGGCACGCCCCAGCCGATGGCGTAGTAGAAGCGCATGGCCCCGAAGTTGACGTTGCGGGCTTCGGTCTGCATGCGGTAGATGTGGAGGCCCTGGACAAAGAGCCAGGCAAAGGTGGAGAGGAAGAAGCAGTGGAGGAGGATGGCAATCACAGTGCAGAGAAACTGGGGAGACAAAAGCCACTCAGAGATGGTCCCACCGTGCCAACGCTAATGGCATCATCCACACCTCACCCTCACCGCCATGGCGAGCTTGTTCAAGCCCACAGACCTGGTTCTCAGTGCGGTTGATACCCAGGAGAAAGAGCAGCTCCGAGAAGAAAAGGGTGACTGATATGTTGGAGTGGATGCCGCGTGTGTTGGACTTGAGGCCTTTGAGGCAGGTCAGAAAGGAGAAGGTCAGCAGCAGAGACACCAAGGACAGAGACACCAAGGAATAGGTGACAATTGCCAGTGTCTCCAGGTCACCTTCCAGTTGCTGCAGCAGCAGAAAACCAAAGGCAAATAGCAGTGTTAGGGGCAAACACAGGAAGCTTGCAGAACTGTCAAACTGTATTTGTGTCCCACAAGGAATTCTTTGCCTGTGCCCACGACATTTTCTGCCTGTGCTGGGACCCAGCAGCTAACAGCCCCCACCATCACCCACAGCCCCACAGGCTGAGGTTACCTCTCGGTGTGAGCTGTCCATCAAAACCCCAAAGGTGCCAAACTGGGAGCACTGGCAGTGGACGTGGGTGGTGTTTCGGTACACGAGCTCGCAGTCCCTGGCTGTCCAGAAGCCAGAGGGGTTGGTCCTGCAGCCACCAAAAAGCAGAGTGCACTTAGGAGAGAAGACACACAAATGCGTGTGGGGAAGGAACCGCAGAGAAGAGGGGTGACTGACAAGGCTCTTCTGCCAGCAGATACAACTGCACTCCTAAAGCTGAAGTACTGGAGCCAGAGAGTGGATGTGGCACTGAGGGAAATGGATTAGTGGTGGACTTGGCAGTGCTGGGTTAATAGCTGAACTCAGTGATATTAAAGGTCTTTTCCAAATTAAATGATTCTATGACCCTGCTGTGCCCTCCCAGCAGAAACAAATCCCATGAGAGAGGGAGGAAACCCCCACATCCCAGCGCTGCCCAGGGAAACCTGGGGAACGAGGAGCTGTGTGGGGAAAGCAGCTCAAAGAGAGTGACCTGGTCATGCTCGACTCACGGGCTGGAGTGATTCCACTGGACGCAGAGAGGTTTGCTCCTGTTGGCTGTCTCCAGCAGGTAAAATTCCAGCACGAGAGGGGTGTCCAGGGGTCCTCGCAGGAAGGTGTGATTGCTGAACACAGACACACTCACGATGGGGGAGTTCATCACAGGATTCTTGGGGAGCCTGCAAGGAGCAACAGAGCTCTACCATCACTATCACCGTGCTTGGCAGCTGCAGACTCCCAGAGACTTCTCAGGTGTCCCGCTCTGTCATCTCAGAAGGAAGAGCTCTGCCCAGCCCACAACAAGGGGCTGGGAAACGTGGCACAGAGCAACACCAAGGCTGGGAACCAAACCCTCTCCATTGCAGACAGACTTGGCAACTGCCAGAGGTAACAGAACAGAGTCCAGCCAGCCCCTCTCCACTGGTGCTTGTGGGGGCAAAGGGGAGGAGGACGTACCTGACGCTGCGGCGATCCACCTGGTAGCGTGCGGGCAGCAGCCCCCCGAGGGTGCGGTACATGATGAGGATGACCACAGTGAGAGTGGGCTCAGGCTCTGGCAGCGCCTGCCTTGGGGAGGAGTTCTCCACGGTGTAGTTCCCTTCACCCCCAGCCAGCGTGGGCACTGCTGTGGGGACAGCTGGGGCACACAAGGGGGTGGTGAGAACGAACACACACACACACACACACACGCTGCTCTGAAGACAATTTGCAAGGCCATCAGGAGCCTTTGGGATGTGGTGAAGTCTAAAGCTCAGGCTCTAAGGGCTGGTTCTTGAACCTCTGACAGAGCCAGGTCTCAGTAGGGTATCTGCAAACTAAATGCCTTTTAAAGGTCCATTCCAACCCAAACCATTTTATGATTCTACATCTTTCCTGCCAGCTGTACCCACCCACGTTGTTTCCTGAGTGACGCTCACATGCTCACCTTCAGCTTTCGGAGGGCTCAGCACTGACAGTGGCAGCACAACGTGGGTGTGAGGGTCCCAGGCGGGCTGGCCCCGGAAGAGGCTGCTGTGGTAGCGAGGGTAGCGCCGGCGGATGTGGGAGTGGTTCTCCATGCGATCGATGCTCAGCACTGTGGAGGAGCAAGGCAGTGAAAGGCAGCTCTAGGATGGACACCTGGAGAGCAACTGTGCTCCAGGGCACCCCAGGATTCAAGTCCCCAGCAAATGGACCATACGAGCCACAGGCAGGGTTGGGGCTATGACCTGTGTTTAGGCATGACACAAAAATCTCAGTACCCACAGTGCTCCTTCCCAGCCCAGATCCTTGCTCTGCCATAGGGCAGACTACTCCTGCCACCAGGGCCAGCTGCTTTTTCACTAGAGACTGGGAAGTAACCGGGAAAAGGCAGCACACTCCTGGCTCTGCTGGCTCTTGGAGGTCAGGGATGGGACCAGGACATCTCTCAGAAATGCCTCCCCACATTTGAGAGAGCCACCAAGAACATTATCAGCACACTCCCCGAGATGCAGTGAGATGAGAAGGGAACACGGTGTGATGGAGGAGTGTCTGCACCACTCAGCCAGCCCCAGCCCCAGCCAGCTCCTACTCACTGATGTTGGGGGTGACGACACCGACGGGGTTGAGGTAGGTGAGTTTCATGTTGCTGGCCAACGTGCCCGAGTAGTCCCGCAGCTGCTCCATGAGGCTGGCGCTGCCGTGCTCCCCGTGTGGCAGCATGGCCCAGTGCTCCCTGTTCTCGGGCGCCAGCACAGAGCTGCCTGCACGCAGCAGGTTCTGAATGGGAGAGACATGAGGACAGAGGGTGAGCATGGCCTTTGGGCCTCTCCTGACCACCCCCAGACCGCAGCACTGTGCTCTCTGCTCAAGGGTTTTGGGAAGAGAGGTACTTTGTACTATGATGGGCCCCCACCCTCAGTGCTCATCAGCCAGTGCCCTACAGAGACATCTTCCCTGTACCCGTGCCATGAGGGACTTGCCAGCAGCACTAAGACCTCCCTTTGCCTTCCCAGGCTGAGAAAACCCAGTTCTCTGCCTCTCCTCATCCGCTCTTTGCTCCAGCCCTGACCACGCAAGTCTTGCTTCCCTGAGCCACTGCTGGTGTGGACTGAGGAGCCCAGTGCTCCTGACAGGGTCCTGCCACATCCTCAATCCCCTCAGAAACACAGGGTGGCTGCTAAGAGAAGCAGCCTCAGAAGCCACTCTGATCTGGGGGAAGGACTCACCTCGTTGAAGTGGGCGTCCTGTGTAGCTGTCAGGCCAAAGCCGCGCTGCTGGCTCTCGAAGGCCATGAGGCGGGACAGCAGGCGGAAAGCAATGTGGACGTCGTTGCCAAAGTAGTGGTCCATGTGGTCAGTCACAGCCCGGAGCCGGTGGGCCAGCTTCTTGGCCTCAATTGTGTTCAGCTCAGTCTTGTTCTTCTCCAAGCCCTCCAGCTGCCAGTGGGGAGAAAAGAGGGGGTTAAACAATTCAGCAGGTTCCTTACCAGAAAACTGGGATGTTGCAGGCCCTGCTGGACACAGAGGTTATTTCTGAAGCCATGGCAGAAGCCACGGACACTCACAGTGGTGGTCACTAGAACGGGGAGCACATCTGGCAGACAACCAGCCTCCAGCAACACACCAGGGTCTGCACTGGCCCAGCTAACCCAGTACCCTACACAACAGAGGCCAAGGAGATGAAAGGACAGGGCAAGGCCCTGGCAATACTTCCCTGGAAACTCTCCTGGCTTCAGTTTCAGGTCAGCTTAGATGATATTTAAGTGTTGAATCCACTTGCCTGGATATTTCAAAGGGATTTGTCCCTGACACAATCTGGGGGCTACAGAGGTCCCATGGAGCAGACATCCCACCAGCTTCAAAGCACTCAGCCCTGCTCAGGGTTATTTATTTTCCTACCAAATACTCTGGCAGGACACAGGTCATTTCCGAGGGGAACACAGATTAAATGAAGCCAAGTGAACTTAAGCTCAGACCACTGCTCCCACAGGATGGATTTGGGGGAACGAGATGAGAAGAGAAAGGCACTGAGCACTGTGGCAAGGCCCTCTTGTACTCCAGGCATCCCTGGAGAGCTGAGTGCTTTGAATTCTGGCTGCAAGCCCTTGTTCAGAGGGCTCCTGCTCTGTCAGGGCTGCAGAGCCGAGAGGATTACCAGCACAGACAGCTCCTTGAAGGCAGGTGAAGTGCAGTTGAAGAGATCTGGCTCCAGCCAGCCCTTCTCCTCATCACAGTGTCTGATGGCTGCACCTAAAACAAGGAGAAAGGGCTTGTTGGCAATTCAGCACAGGAGACACGGCTGCCCTGCTGCATCCTCCCAGCAGGGATCCTCTGCACCAGCTAATCCCAAAGAGCAGCACCGACAAGTGATGGGGAGGGCCTGTAACACCCCGGGGCCATTGTCCTGCTTTGCACCAGTGCAACCCATTCTACTCTTGGTCTGTAATACCTCAGCAGGCTGCTGCCATCCCCTCCCTCCAGGAGCTGGGTGCCTGTATGTGCTTTGGGGCTGCATCACACCAAGTGCCACCACACAGGATTGCAAAAAGGGCTAAGTGACTTGGCAGGACCCAGGCTGGAAAAGCCCCAGGGGACACGACTGTGTCCTTAGGCACATCTGACCCCAAGCTACAGAAGCCCAGGCAGCTCTAGGCATCCCCCAGCTGACAGCCCCCAATGCCTGCTGAGGTCCTGCTCTCTCTACGGGGCAAAGCCACGCCAGGAGCACAACAGCCCTGCTGTTGGGCTGGAAAACCAGCCCCCGAGATGAGCCCCTTGAGTCAAGGGGGATGGAGCAGTGGGATGGTGGACCACAGTGGGGAGGATCCAGCAGTGTGGGTTCAGTATCCACCGCCAGCCCTCAGTCCCTGGCTGGAGTCCAAGCACTCGTGTACAGCAAGGGAGTTTCCAAAACTGAGCGGGATGAGATGTTAACTACCACCAAAAATGCTGCTAAAGCCAACACAGAGAAAAGTGTTCTCGGCTGTGAGTGTCACCACAAACTGTGAGCAAGAGAAATCGGGCAACCCCAGTGTACCCAGCAGGAGACTGTGGAGCAGGTCATCCTCGGGACAGCATCAGGGCACAAGAGCCCACTCAGGTGCCCATGGCTGGGAGAGGGTAGCAGGGAGAGGACAGGCAGAGGAAGCTTGGAGCAGACTCCAGTTGCTGCTCAGAAAAGCCCCAGTGACAAGTGTACCCCCTCCCACCACCTCCAGCTCCTAGCAGTCCTCCCAGCCACCCTTCTCTCAGCTGCAGAAGCACAGGGACCAGTGCCATTGCAGCAGGCAGCAGGCAGAACAAGGAAGTCTCCGTACTGATGGCATTCCCCTTGCACAGGACAGAGATTGACTCAGATGCAGATCTGGGCAGGATCTGACCCCCAGGTCCCTGTGCCTTCCCCTGCCAGCCAGGCAGAAGGAACAGGACCTTGTGCTGTGCCTGCCCGTCAGTTCCTGCCCCCATCCTACCACCCCCACTCAAACAGTTTCTCCTTCTTCCACCCCACGGCCATTCCTCCCTGGCCTCCCCCGCCCAGCCTAAGCAAGCGAGAGCCAGCCGGGAGCCAGCATCCATCCCAGCCAGGGAGCAGAGCACAGACCCCAGAGCCAACACTGCAGGCTCAGCACAGCGGGTGGCAGGGGCTGCATGCGGCTGCAGCTGGGCTTGTGCTGGTTAGTGAGGTGGGAGCAGGGAACAGTGTGTAGGAGCAGTGAGGCCAGGCAAAGCATTGGGAAGACTCTTGGCAGCTCCAGAAGCGGTGGGGAAAGCGCAGGGGTGTGCAGGGTGTCAGGCAGGGAGCAGGGAGGGAAAGCCGTGTGGTGCAGCCCTTACAGCACAGGGGGAAGGAGATGGGAACAACCTTACCTGCACCCCTCAAGCCTGAGCACGGAGGGCGAGAGAACCGGGGAGAGAAGCGACAACAGTTAGGAGCCGAACCTGCCTCCTCCTGGGGCGAACGGCTGGAGAAGGACAGGGTTTGTATTGTCCCCTGGAGCTCACGCTGCCCTACACTCCCAGACACCCTGCTGACACCTTTTCTGTCCCTGAGGACAGCTTTGCCTCCTCCAGCTCGGGATGCTGACTCCTACCCAACATTCACCTGACAGCACACTGTGCCCCGTTTCCCTTGTAGGGCACATGGGGATGGGGCTGGTGGAGCCACAGCAAGGCACGGCGGGTGCTGTGCCTGGCCTGACGTCAGCCTCAAGCCTGGTGAACCCAAAAAGCAGCAGGAAGACAATGAGGACCAAGACTGAGGGAACAGCACAGCCCCATGGCTGGGTGATGGGTCTTACATCCCACACCTTGTACCCAACCCCAGTCCCACGGCCAGCACCCTCTGCTCTCTGCTCTTCCCCAGGCTATGGCGTTTTCTCCTCCAACTTCCTTCTCCCAAACTTCAAGCCCAGCTGAACAGGACTGGGGTGGTGCAAGAACAGAGTGATATTGCCAGGGCTGCTACAGGACAGCCAGGCTGCCCCCTCCCCTCTCCATCATGTCCCCCACTCACCCAAGGAGCCTTTGGGACACAGCACCGCAGCTGAGAAGCCAAACTTGGTCTGGGGCCACCACACACCCGCCTTCAGGCTTTTGGGGCAGCCGTCATAGAGCACTGTGGAGACACACTGGTCACAGGGCCGGGCCACTGACACTGAGCCCTGCGGCACCAGCTCCCCACGCTCCCGTGCCCACACTCACCCTCGCAGCCACTGGGCGTCACCTCGGCAAAAGGGCTGTCACAGCTGTTGCACTGGCGGCCAATGACCCCAGGCCGGCAGTGGCACCGGCCCGTCTCCCTGTCACAGGAGCGCGAGGTGGAGCCCACGGGGTAGCAGTCACAGGGCAGGCAGGTGTCACTGCCTCTGGGGCGGTAGTGGAAGTCCTGGGAGGAGATGAGGACAGTCATCAGAGAGCCCACTGGGACAGCAGCCAGGGCTGGCTGGGGAACCCCTGGAGCCAGAGGTCAAGGCTCTCCCGATTTGCAAGCACCCTGCTGCCCCCATCACCACAATGCCAGGGCAGGAAGGCTGTACAGAGGAGCTGAGCAGGGATCTGGCCCAGAATTGGGCTTACAGAGCAGGGCCTGGGCAACTGCCAGGCCTTTGGAGGGGACAAGGAACGGTATCAAGAATTTCAAGGGTTTCAGGCAAGCCATGGTCCATGTCCCCATTGGCACAGCTGCCCCTCACCTTGCAGTGGCACTGCCCGTTGGTTTTATTGCAGTCGGGGTCAAAGCCCTTGTTCACATCACAGTTACAGGGCCCACAGGTGGGGTTTCCCCACCAGCCCTTCGGACACTGCTGGTCCATCCTACGAAGAGAAACACCTTTAATGTTATAACAACCAAATTCCCCAGGCCTTGTTCTGCCACCAGTCCAGCTGCTCAGCAGCTCCAAGGAGGCAGGTGGCACTTAGAGGTCCCTGGTTACATATCCAGGATGAGAAGCCAGCATGGAGCCAGGCACAAAGGCCATGGTTCTGCCCTGTAGCTCACCTGTGCT
The DNA here is from genome assembly GCA_013397725.1 of Rhagologus leucostigma. Taxonomy (NCBI): domain Eukaryota; kingdom Metazoa; phylum Chordata; class Aves; order Passeriformes; genus Rhagologus; species Rhagologus leucostigma. The sequence goes on from VZTD01004446.1 coordinate 208,150, forward strand.
CGCAGTACTGCCCAAAGAAGTTCCCACTGCACTCGCACACGTAGCCCAGGGGTGAGCCTGGCTTGCGGCGACACACCGACTTGTTCTTGCAGGGGTTGAGGTGACACACATCCACACAGTCCCCTCCGTAGTACCCTGCGGTGTGGACACAGAGCACCATGTAAAGCAAATACCTTCTCCCTGAGACGTGCCGGAGTACCGAAGAGTGAATTCCGGGGGCTCAGGAGGGATTCTGCCCTTCAGAAAAACTGATGAGTGTTTGACAGGTATGTGACTTGCCCAAGGCATGGACAGGAGAGCAGTCACAGGCCAGGAGGGAGTCACAGGGCGAGAGGAGAAGATAAGCAGGCACGAAGAGCAGACCAGTGGCAGGGTGCTGCAGGTCCTACCTGGCTGGCAGACACAGGAGTAGCTCTGCCACTCATCCTTGCAGATGCTGTTGGCTGGGCAGGGGTTGGAGTCGCAGGGGCTTGGCACACTGCAGCCAGCCTCCACCCGCAGGGCATGGTTGGGCTTGGGCAGCACGGTCCCGGTGATGCTGTCACCCAGTCGCACACCCTGCAGTGCAGGTGACAAACTCACAGTGAAGCGAGGAGACACACGAGGCTCCAGTTCTCCTGCCTTCCACAAACCCCCAGCAGCAGCCGCTCCCCATCCTCCCTATTTAACGCTACCCCACGGCACCTCAGAGCCTTGAAAGCCCAGAGGGAGAGTGACACCGGCAGGATGGATGCTGGCAGCAGTTGCCAGACTCGCATTTCCAACTCTCCACTTAACAGACCCGCTGAAAAGGGAAGGCTCAGAGCAATGGACTCACCTGTATGCAGCCCCTCAGCCCATTCTGCACCTCGCCAGAGCCCAGGACTCCCCCCACATGCAGGTGTTTCACCTTCAGGCCATGCAGTTCATTTCCCACAACCACCGTGTCCTGCAGAAGGAAAGGGAGTGACATGAGGCAACGGGCACCAGCCCTGTCCCAGCCCTCTCAGGGTGTGCAGAGGCACAGCCCCACCTGCGTTTGCCAAGCATCCCCCACAGTTCCTGTCCCGGTGTCAGGGTCTGAAGCAGCACCTACCTGGTAGAGCCCAAAGTCCAGGGTGAGGGTGATGACATAGCGTGAGTCTCGCCCGCTGTGGACGTCCCGCAGCTCCAGCTGGAGGTCGTGCCATTTCCCATCACTGAGCTGCAGCTGGTCCAGGAGGAGGCTGGTGCTGCGCCCGGACCCCCTGCTCACCATGAAGGAGAGCAGGCCCCCAGCCAGCTGCAGAAAGGGAACAGCAATGCCAGCAGTGAGCAAAGACCTCATCAACCCTGGCTGCTTCCAGCCTACCCCCCATCGGAGCATGCGGAGGGAAATCCATCCCTGCTAGATGCCTCTCCCCCTGACTACCCTTTGCTTGGGATGGAGCCAGCAGGGAGAACAAGGTCCCCATGCTCTCCTGGGGCAGACAGCAGCAGAGGCTGGGCCATGGTGCTGTGGCTGAGGCCGTGGCCATACCTGGCAGAGCAGGGTGGTGTACTGGCCTGCGTGGGCCTGCAGCAGCACCCCATCCTGCTGGCGTGTCCGAAACGCCAGCCCCAGGTACCACGGCACTGAGATCTTCACGTCCGTCTTGAAGTCCCAGGTCAGGACACTGTTGCCCTGAAAATAGTGGGCATGGTGCATGGCTGGAAAGGAAAGTGGAGGTGAGGAGAAGGGATGGGCACTTCACAGGGAGCACTAGATGCAGAGACAGCAGAGTTAGTTCATCTCACAGATCCATTACTCTGCTTCCACAGCAAACTCAGCACAGCCTTGCACACACCCACCCTGCCCGTGTCCAGCAGTGCCCACTCACTCACCATGGCGGCAGTCTTTGCCCCCAAAGCCAACAGGACAGAGGCAGGAGTAGGTCCCCCAGCTGACAGAGCAGGTGCCTCCGTTCTTGCAGGGGCTGGAGTCGCAGAATGTGTGCTTGGCGTGACAACCTGGAGGTATCAAAGTCACCTGTATCAGCCTCAACCAGCTCACCACCTCCCCCCAGCCCACATGGAAAGGCACCACTGCCTGCTGGCCTTTTCCCTGGCTGTCAGAGGGGCAAGCCCAGCTGCTCACTCTCCACACAGACCCTGCCTGCTCAGGGATGAGGGTTAAGGCTATTGCTGCTCCTTATGCCAGAACAAAGATACTGTAGGGCTGGACTGATGATCCAGCATCTCCCAGGTCAGCCAGCTCAACAGGCTCTGCGCTAGGGATCAGGGGACATTCCCAGAACATTAGCTGAGGTGGGCACTGGATCATTTAGGAGGACCTGAAGGCCTCGTTCTCCAGCGAGAAGCTGCTCAGCTCCAGCTGTGGTGCCGCGATGCTGTTACAGCCCAGCAGCAGCGCTGTGTGAGAAGGAGAAGCAATTCCCAGGGCAGGGGCCGGCAGGAGCAGAGGCGCTGGTACCTGCAGCAGTTCCGTTGTTGGCGATGTAGGAGGCCAGGTCGATGCGTTTGCTGTCGATGAATAGGTCTCTCATGCATCCCACAAAGTCCCGGTGAGTGATGGGGAAGTTTTCAGGCAGGTTGGGGACCCCTCCAAGGAGCAAAGGACCTGTGAGATCCAGGGACCTACAGGATCAGAAGCCCAGGGCTTTAAGAGATACAGCAACCTCATACTGGCCCAGCCAGCTCCCCAGTGCATGGGGCTGGGAAGCAGACATCCTCAGGGACAGGCACACACAGCCAAGGTCCCAGATGTGAAGGCCTGGCTCCTCAGGGGACCTCTCCCCACCGCAGCAGTTCCAAGGAACTCACTTTTTCGAGCTGGTCTGCACACCTTCTGCAGCACAGGAGTAGTTCCCAATCTCACTGCCAAACTGCAGGGCCACTGAGGCATCACATTCATCTATCGTCAAGATGGCCACCTTGTCCTTGGAGGGGCCCTGCACCACCCCCAGGCTGCTGACCTTGGGCTGAAAGCAAATGCAGGGTGTTAGCAGCACACGTGCCCCAGACCCAAGCACCCAAGGGTTCACACAACAGCAAGGAAAGGCCTGAGCACGGCCCAGGCTCGGCTGTGCTCCTGAAGATGTTAGCAATGCAGGAGGGAAACCTCCAGCCGAGCCCAGCAAGCAGCACCAGAGAGAGACATGGGCAAGGACACTGCACGGAACGCATTCCTGCAGCCTCCAAGTGAGGTCCTGAGTGTCAATCTGTCCCTGTACCCAGCTGTCTGCTCCACTGCATCCATCCCTAAGGGCTGAAAACCTCCTCTACCTTCCCTTTAGAGCCCTGGCCATGGGCCAGAGCCAGAGAACAGGAGAGTCTGAGCTGCTCACTTGTGGGGAGAGAGAGCCATGGGTGTTGGGGACAGCTGGGGCACACGTACCTTGTTGTAGTAGTGGAGCTGCAGCGTGTGCCACTGCCCATCACTCACACCCCCCGGCAGGTAGGGGCTCACCACCGTGCTGGACTCTCCTGAGGAGACAGGGGTGATGGCAGGCTGAGGGAAGCCAGACAGCCCTCAGATGTTCCCACCCTTCCTGAGCACCAAACCCGCCATGCTGCTGATGGTCTTGTGAAGCTCATAGTGACACAACAGGACAGAACAGCAGCAGAGACACCAACAGGGTTTGTCCTGCTCACAAACCGCACTCCTAAGCCCGGGGAGAGTCCTGAGACACACAGCTCATCCCCTGTGCTATCCACTGATGCTCACCAACACTTCTCAACCCTGCTTCCCTTAGCACAGGCTCCATCCAGGGCAGCACTCTGCTCTCCCCACTCAGCACAGGCCTTTTCACAGCTCCCATGACACAAATCCCAAAACAGGCAGGGCCAAACGTACCTGTGGAGTATTTCAACTGGACCTGTCCCTGGATGATCTCCACTGCCAAGAAGTCGTGCCTCTCATTCAAGCGCCCATTGTAGAGCAGGAGGCCGCTGGGCTCCACAGTGCTGAACCTGGGGCAGAGGAGGAAGAAGGAGGGCACGGTGTGTGCAAGGAGCACGAGGAGATCCCCTCTCTCCCGTGGCATGCACCAGTATCCCAGCACAGGGATGCTAAGACCTAAGCATGGGGGCCTGGCATGGAGGCAGAGAGCCGGCAGCAGCGAAGGACAGAGGCACTGCAGGAAGGGATGAGCTGATGCCAGCGCAGATTCAGAGCCCTTTGGCTAAAGGTGTCAGGACAACCCCACGGGGAAGCAAAGCCAGTAACATACAGGTCTGGAGAGCACCAGGCAGTCCCTGGACTGGCCCAGCGTGCTGGGCACAAGAGCCACCAGAGCAGGGCCAGGTGAACCAAGGATGCTGGTGTGCAGCGGAGGAAAGAGAGAACTCACGAGAGGGCGAGGGTGAGGTGGAACCGCTGGCGCAGGCCCCGGAACATGATGAAGGATCGTGGAGGGAAGGAGCGCGTGGACACCTCGCAGAAGGGCGTCTCAAAGCCGCCCGCCGGGCACTGGCAGCGGAAGCCGCCGTCGGCGCCGTCGGTGCAGGTGCCGCCGTTGCGGCACACGCCGGGCACGCACCGGCCCGCGCGGCTGTCCACTTCACAGTTCTCGCCTGCAGGAGCAAGGTCACAGGCTTGGGACACGTACACAGCAGCCACCCGTGTGCTCCTTGTCTTGGGAATGCAGACCTCAGCCTGGATTCGGGACAGGACAGCTGAGGGGAAGGCGTCTGTGGAGCAGCTGGGGGCCAGCGAAGGATATGACAACCCAAGTGTTACCCAGGTGTTCCCTACAGTAGCTAGTGAGCTAGAAACCACTGCCAGCTCTGCATGAGCTGCTGGGCTGGATGCGATGCCAGCTCTGGCTGAAGGGGCAACTCTGGATCCAGTATGGCATGGGAATGGGACAGGAGGGCACTGGCCACAGCTGGGCTGCATAGTCTTAAGGATGAAGAAGCAAGCCAGGGAAGTCCTGGTAATGCTGAGCGTGCCTCCTTGTGCCCCGCCACCACACAAACCTGGGACAGGCATCTCAGTCCTGTCTCTGGGGTGTGGGAACAGCCCAGTGCCACTGAGCTCCCATCAGTAGCTATAGAAGTAGTACCGTGAGCCTCCAAACACTGCCTGCAGGAGCAAAAGCCAAGTGGGAAACAGCCACATGAGGGACAACAAATACCCTTGCACCTTGCTGGCATGGGTAACAGGGATGCCCCACGCCAGCTCAACAGTGCAGCGCAGGGCGTCTGTCAGCCCCATTTCCTGTGCTATCCCCACAGCACCCAGGGAACCACTCAGCTGCAGTCCTACGCCCCAGGCCCTGCTCCCATTACTTGCTCCGTGATACACAAGGAAGATGAGGAGATAGCATGAAGTGACAGGCAAATGAGCTCATTAACCCTTCTGCTAATGGCTGTTCACGCTTCAAATGCTGGGGGTTAATTACCACTGACTCTGCTTATCTCACCAGGAGCCACCGACAGGAGAGCTCCAGGCAGCCATCTGCTGCCATGCTCCTTCCCGGCAGCAAGAGCAAGGCAGGGGATTCCTCCTCAGTAGCCACAGGCCACCTCCCATCACCCCCCAGTTGCCAGTTCTCCACAGCCTGTTGGGAACTCGTGGCAACAAGACACTGGCTGGACTGTGAATTCCCTCCCAGCCTCCCTAGCTAGGACCAGATCTGCCTGGATCAGATCCTGCCTGGTGGGGCACACAGCCTCCCCTTCTGGGTGGGTTGCAGCTTAGCCACTGCACAGGAGGCCCGTGTGGCTCCACACCTCTGCCAGACCAGCTCAAGACTGGCACAGGCTGAAACCAGCAGACGGACTCCAGTGGTCCCAGAGCCCATCACCCTCTTAGCACGAGGCACAGCTGAGAAACCTCCTGTGCCCCAGCCCAGCACAGTCCAGCTTAGTCCTCCTGCTCTGTGAAAAGGGGTGGGAAGTGATGGCCAGGATCCCCAAGGGTCCTCCATGCCAACTCCCTACAAGACAGATTTCTATGGCAACCCCAGCCCTGCACATGCAGCACCATGGAAACACAGAGAGCTGGGAGCAGAGCTGGACCTCTGCGGACACAGAGAGGCTCTGACACCCAGTGCCCCGCTGGGAAGAGCACCTGCCACGGTGACAGCAACGCCAAGGGACCGCCCACCCGTCCCCCGGGGCCCCAGCCCCAGCACTCACCGCTGAAGTGCTGGCGGCAAACGCAGGTGTATCCCCCCTCCTTGCGGGTGCAGATCCCCCCGTTCAGGCAGGGGTTGGAGTAGCACAGGTTGATCTCCGTTTCGCAGTAGTCCCCGGTGAAGCCCTGGGGACAGCGGCACCGCAGGCCGGTGATGGGGTGGATGGGCCGAAAGAGGGTGGAGTGGGAGGCGATGAAGGGGGCGGAGCTGTCGAACTTGAGGACGGAGATGCACTTCATGTAGTTCTGGCAGGGCTCCCGCAGGCACACGTTGTCGTCGAAGGGCAGCACCTCCAGCATGGAGGCGCCCGTCAGCACCATGCGCTTCATGTACAGCTGCTCCTGCAGCTCCTCCGAGCTGAAGTAGCGCCCGCCCCGCGGCGCCAGGGCTGAGAAACTGACGTTGAGCACCGTGCCACCCACGTCCGTGTCGTTCTGGATGTTGAAGATGAAGATGTCCTCCTTGGGTGTCGCAAGCACGGTGGCCACTCCTTCCAGGAAGGTGGACAGCAGCGGGGAGAGGAACCGCTCCTGCCACATGTTCTCCAGCCGCACCGTAATGCTGTTGGCCAACATGTCCTCCGTGATGATGATCACCCGCAGGACGCACTGAGCTGTCACGCTGTGGATCCCATCTGTTGGGGGGAACAGCAACACGCTGCAGGTCTCTGCCTGCTGCTTGGAGAGTCTCCTCCCTCCCATCCCAGGACAGAGCCCTGCACCCCAGTGTAGCCCCCAACAGGTCTGAGTCCTTGGCTAAGGAAGCTCGGAGCCACAGCCCCAGAGGCTAGCAGGGGGCCACCTGGGATGGAGAGGGAGTGGCTGGTGTGGCTGCACCTTCTCCCCGCCATCAGGCTCTCCACTGAGAGAACTCTCAGGTTTTCTCCTTGTCCTGGATCTCGGCAGCAAAGTGAGCTCTCAGGAACAAAGGTGCTCAGGAACAGAAGGAAGTCCCAGCAGGAGGTTTGGCAAACCCAGGAGCTGATGCCAGGGCCTGGGGTGTTTTGCTTCCCTGCTGCGCCCTGTCTGCCTCCCCCATGCTGCCTTTTCCTGCGCTCTCCTCCTGCCATTTCCTTCCTCTCTCCTCCAGGCTCTCCCAGGCTTTTGTGCTGGTCTCCCTGCTTCCCCCCTTCTCACCATCTGCTCCGCATCTCTTCTTCTCTCAGCCCATCTCTGGTTTGTTTGATTCTCTTTAATCTCTATTTTCCTTGGAAACAAACTCCTTCCCTTTGGGATCCCGCACCACACGAGCAATCTCTCAGGCAGGAGTAGAGGAGCATGCAGGGACGCTCTGAGCACGCCTGCCTGCTCTCTCCCAGGACCCTGGCCAGCAGCAGCAGCAGCAGCACACCCACTGCACATGGGGTGCACTCCCAGCCAGCAGCTCAGGCTGCAGGGGCACAGGCAGCACAGCACAGCCCAAAGGGGCAATGGTGCAGCCTCCATCCCGGCAGATCTGTGATCATGGGCCCCTGCCTCACTGTGGACTTTATGTTTCTCACAGAATGCAGCAGAAAGCTGAAAAATTCCTCTGCTAAAGCTTTTTAGTGTCCACACCTCACCCTGATGCCTTTCCTTGGGCTTAGAATTAAAAGCCAAACACAGTCAGAAGGAAAAAGGGTTTTACCTCGGTATTTATTTAAGGATCCTCTGGTGCACCACATCCAGGCAGAAAGCACCCCCGAATGCACACCAAAAATGCACACCCAAAAGATGCACACCCGGATACCCACCCCGAGATGCACACACATGATAATTCGCATACACAGTTATAGACCTTGCACATTAGCATATCTATCAAAGATTCCCCAATGAGAGGCTCAAGAGAAGGCCCCGTCCTGAGGAATGTTCCCCCTGGATGGGCCTATCTCGGTTTACAGAATGTGTTCTGGAGAGGACCTTGGTGTCTGGGGCTTTCTGACCCAACTTCGAGGTTTCCAAGATGTTTGGTCTCCTGGCTTAACGGAACTTTGGGTCTAAGCTAGTTATCAGACTTGGGGAATTACAAGTATATGGGCTAAAAGCACTAAGGATACATGCAAAGCTGTGTAAAAGGGTATGTGGAAGGGTATATGAGAGGGGTATACGAAAAAAGCAAAAAATCATCATGGCATCAACCCCACCTACCCAACTCCCAGAGACCCAGCAGATCCTGATACCCCAGGATACCCCAGACACCTCTGCGAGCAGCTTTGGCTGGGGCAACCAGCTGGGAGAAGCCTGCCTGCTGACCCCCAGGAGGATGCCTCCTCTCACCTGGTCCCCTCCTTCTGGGCCTCCAGCACAGGCTCCAGCAGGCAGACCCAGACTTCAGCATGACAGACTGTGCCAACCTTGGCGGCCCCGGAAACGCTCAATGGAGCTCATCAAGAACCTCACTGCTCTTGAAATGAGGCAATCCATCTTCCAGCCCATTGCCAGCACCCCAGTGCTGGTGCCCCACTGGCATTAGCAGCACACAGCTGTCGCCTGTTGTTCCCATCTCCCACCCCACATTCCCCTGAGAGCCTCAACCCCCCCCCCGCTTCCTTGGAAAACTGGGTCTCCATCATCATACCAAGACAACATTTACATCAGCACATCTCAGCAGTGACTCCCATGACTAATCCTGGATCCCAAGCCTTGCTCTATGTGCTTCACCTCCTCCAACCCCGTGCAATGAGGCACGAGGAGCAGCAGGCTTCCTGGCACCCCCGTCAGCCCCAGCCTTGACGAGGACCAGGTGTGCAAATGCCAGCCACTCGTCCCTCATCCATGCCCCAGCTCCAAGCCCTATGTACAAAGCTGCCTTTACTGTTCTTCTCTTCCCATGGCTGCTGTGCTGCAAAGCCTTTTGATTTCCCTCAGCCCTGTTTGAAGTTCGCAGTGCAGGAGGATTTACAAATTGAAACATCTCCCTTTCTTCCACCTCTCTCTTCTACTCTTCAGAAGGTGAAAGCTTTCTGGTGACCCTGCAAATTCCCGCGCAAGCAGCAGCCTGCGCGCCGGGACTGGTGCTCTGGAGATAAGGCTGGCTCCAGGCTGGGGGAGCAGCACGCCAGCACGGTCACCCAGGAGCTAATCTCCTGCAGGAAAGGGGGGCTGCTTCTCTCTGAAGTCAAACTGCTCCCACCCCACATGGAAGCAAGATGAGAAAGCACCCCTCTGTGTGACACCCTGCCCGCTCTGGCATGGAGGGCAGCACGAGCAGCAGCAACAAAACAGCTCCATCCAGCACCTGGCTGGACATGCCAGGGGATCTAGACCTGCCTGGGGCTCAGGGCAAGGAACTGGCATCATCACCTGCATTCCCCAAGGCACATTCTCTCTGCAAGAGGCTCACGGGGTACCGAGACCACGCAGACCTTGGGAGGCAGGAGAGGAAAGCCACAAACCACACTTGGCATAAGATGCTCCCCAAGCCACCATCAGCCTGGCATCCCTCCCTGAGGAACCACCTGGTGAGACAGTACCCCAAGATGCCACCACTTTGCCACCAACTCCCTTCTCAGCACACAGCTGGGTTGCGTCCCAGCTCCCTCTCCTCTCCCTTTGTCCCCTCCTTGCAGTTGGCCTCTCTGGTCCAAGCAAGCATGAGCTCAGGACGAGCCCAGCTCCCTCCCCTCTCCTCTCTTCAGCTCATAGCTCACCCAGAAGCAGCCACGAGGCCCTGGGGACAGCTCTTACTCTCCCCAAGGGCTGCTCAGTGCCCAGCAATAGCCAGGCAGACATCTGCCTGATTTACGGCTGTTATTAGGCCTTGGCTGACACGATGCTGAGTCCTGGGGTGGGCTGCAGGCCAGCAATGCCTCACAGGAGCAAGGAGCCTGTGCCTGGGGAAGAAAGTGAGCTGGAGGGTACCCGATGCCTTTGGCATTGCCCAGCCCACGGCAGGAAAGCCAAGCATCCCCTTCCTAGTTCCCCACAGCAACGTGGAGCCAGGCCCAGCCCCACAGCCCTCCTCAGTAAGCTCCCCTGTAACACTGCCCCACCTCAGCATCACACCCAAGCCTGTCTCCCCCCTCAGCTCCGTGCAAAGGGAAGCAGATGGTTAAGAGAATGACCCGCTGCAAATGGGGAAAGAAAAAAAATAAAGCTACCAGAAGAAAGCCCAAAGCTGGCTGGAGGCACTGACCCCCCATGGGAGGCGTTTTAATCACGAATGCTCAGCCTTTCTGATTAAATCCTGTGGCTGGAGAGCTGGTGCCTGGTGAATATTCATGCAGCAGAGTGAGGAGTCCTAGAAACATGGCTACAGGGAATGGAGCAAGGAAAAGGGACAAGGGGCTCTAACCCTTGTGCCGGACAGCATTGGGCCGTTGTGTTTGCAATTCCAAGACTGACAATTACCATCTTCAAAAGCAACGAAGCTAAAGAAGAGATCCATGTCCTCTTCTGAGTGGCAGCAACAGCATCCAAGAGAGCAAAAGCCACTCTTAAGACTGCAATGGCTACCCCAGAGACAGCAAGGGTGCTCTGGGGACAGACAGGGTGGGTTTCCTGTTTGCAGGTGAGGAGCAGTAAAACATGTCCAGATAGAGAAGTCAGGAAAAGAGACAGGAGAAGAGGTGAACATTCCTCACCGCTGCTGAAGGGCTTTGGCAGACCTCTCAACATTTTAATAATACTTTACCAGTTAAGAGATCTTGAAAGTATATCAGGCTCCCATCACCCAGCACAGAGGATGAATGTCATTCTCCTGCAGATGAGCCTCCACCCTTGCCACCAAGCCCAGAGAAACCAGTCTGAAATGGTTTAAAGTCAACATGATGTCAGTCTCTTACACTGCTCTGATTTCACAAGGCTGCTGGCCAGGGACACAGCTCCTCCATCCCGCTGTCCTGCATCCTCAGCAGCCAAGAGCACATTTTAGCAGCCAGAGGTGTCCACACGCCTATGAGAAGCTGGGGTCAGTTTTGAGGCTATCAGCCCCGCTGGAAAGGCACTGGGTTTGTGATGGTCCAAGTCTTCTGCCTCCTACAAGGGGCTGAGCTAAGAATACACACAGCTCACAGGCAGGCAAAAAGGCCCCTAGCTCTGTGTTTTAGGGGGATTCAGCCTCCCTCAAAGGGACCATAAAGACAGGAAAGCCACTCCCTCCTAGGATGCTGACCCTTGGGGCACCCACGGAGGTGCTACTGCTGCCTTCCAGCAGCGGGAAGGTGCTCTGGCACGGCGCAGTGTCCGGGGCAGACAATGCAGCCGGGTCTGAATGTCCTGGCTGCCAGCTCTGCAAACCCACCCTCCCTCTGCACGCAGCGACAGCATGGGGCCGGCGGAGCTGCCAGCTGGGCGGGGGGCTTCCAACAACAAAGACTGAAAAACCAAACTGGACTTCCACCTCCACAGCCAATCTCAAAGCCAACAAAAGGCCTGTTTTCCAGTGTCTCACTTCCCTCGCCAGAACGGCTCTTCCCCTTCCATCTTCTCCCCTCCTTCGCGAGCACACCTCTCCCATTCTCCCTTCCCGCTGGAAGATGACGACATTCTAATTGCAAGGGCCCCCTTGCCGCGAGGCGGCTCGATACAGGACTTCAGGACGTGATTGTCTCCTGCCTTTGTGCAGGGTTAAGTGCGTGAGGAGGCAGGGCTTGCATAAAGACAGTGGGGCAGAAGCTGGAAAGGTCAAAACCACCCCCCACCTCCAGCGACGGGCATGTGTGCGCCTGCAGCCGCTCTCGGCCAGCCCTGCGGCTACAATTAGCCCCCACAGAGCCCCAGCCCACTGGCGGGCTGGTGCTGCTCATGCCGGATTGCCTTGAACAGGTATCCTTTTAAAGCCCTCGCTCCATCTTTTGAAAGAAATCCTCCTGTCACAGAACAAGCCAGATCGAGAGAGCTAAAAGGGAAGGCAGCTGGTAGCCGATGGTCAGGGGAGCATCACAATTTAGAGCACGGCTCCCCAGGCACTCCTGGCAATTCAGTGCTTGGCCCCTCCAGAGAGGGGTCTTGCCCCCCCCTCCCCCAGAGCCGCTCCGTGGTTCAGCGATGGACACATGCCTCCATTTCAGATCATGCATCCGTCAGCTAAGAAAGGCTGGTGGTGAAGGCAAAGCTCAGGCTCTGGGAGCTCCAGGTCCAAACCCTGCTTGCTCACAGGCAAGCCCCTAGGTCCATCTTTGTCCCGTCCTCAGCTGGGCTAGAGGGGACCCCAACAGTCCACAAAGCCACCCCTACCTACTGCTAGCATCTGCATTTGGATACTCCAGCAACACACACTGTGCGAGAGTTCCAAGCACTGCGCTCAGGTTTGTCACAGCTGTCCCCTGCAGCACTAAGTCGGCTGCAGAAGGGTGGCACCAGGCTTTAGAAGCCCACAAAGCGCAGGTGTTGGCAGGTGCCACAGCCAGAATCCGGACTGAACTGTTTGCTACCGGCAGATGGGTGTTTAAGAGGGCTCCTTCTGCCCAGAGCTCAATCCCTCCCTCCCTCCCGCGCGGAGCCAGGGAAGCGCTCAGTCCCGGCAGAGAGAAGAGCCACCTGGGCTTGGAAGCAAAGCAGTGTACCAGCCCCTGGGCCAGCAGCCTGGCCATCCTGGGAACCGCCTCCTTCCCGGGCCAGCACCCTATGGCACGCAACACAGCCTGGCTGGCCGCAGCACCTCCAAAGATGCCTCACTAGCAGCCAGAAGTGATCTCACAGCTCAGTAACGATGCTTTGTTCTTGCAGACCATTTCCAGCCTCGGCCCCTCTACGGAGCGCTGCTCGGCAGCCTGCCTCCCATACCACCCTTCTCACCACTCCAGTAGTGGTCCTCGACTAGAAGGGACTCCCAACCCAAATCGTTACCAGTTCCCAAGCCAACCTCCGATGCACAACGGGCTGTCCCAGAGGGACATCGCAGAGCCCCCCAAAAGTACTGGACTGAAGGTTTAATGATTTTCACTCCCTACCTGTGACAGTCACCAGCATGGAGGCCACAAGCGGACGGTTGTTGTCCAGCTTACGGCTCAGCCTCAGCTCCCCGCTCGATTGATTTACTATCAACAAGTGCAGCTCATTTCCCCGCTCAAAGGTGTAGAAGAGGCGGTCAGATGCATCTGGGTCATATGCTGGGACCTTCCCTATGACCCCCGAGGGGAAGGTGTTGGACTTATTGGACACGTAGTTATTGAACAGGATTTGGAAGTTCTTCAGAACAGGGCTGTTGTCATTCTGGTCAATGAGTTTGATGTGGACTGTAGCTCTGCTGACCAGAGGGGCAGAGGTGGCTTGCACTACAATCACATACTCAGGTTTCGTCTCGTAATCCAAGTCTATCAAAGCTGTGAGCTCCCCAGAAAAGATGTCCATCTGGAATATCTCAGGGATGTTGCCTTCTACAATTTGGTACATGATCTGGGCATTGGGTCCCTCATCCGGGTCAACAGCTGTGATTTGGGCCACCACAGAGCCTACGATGCTGTTCTCCTTTACCAAGACTTCAAACTCTTCAGCAGGAAAGACAGGGGCATTGTCATTCACATCCTGAATGGTAACCTGGATGTGGACAGGAGTTCGCTGAGGAGGGATGCCCCTGTCCACAGCGTAGGCAGTCAGTTCATAGACAGGAACGTTCTCGCGGTCCAGCCTGCGCACAGTGCGAATGATCCCCGAGGTGGGCTCTATAGTGAAGTCTCCATCCCCATCCTCCCCATTCTGGAAGGTGTACTGCACTCGCCCATTGGTGTGGGCATCCCGGTCGGTGGCAGAGATCTGGAGCACGCTGGTGAAGGGAGGTGCATCCTCAGAGATCATGCCCTGGTAATGAGGGCTGACGAACTGGGGGGCGTTGTCATTAACGTCATTCACCATGATTTCAACATATGTGGTGTCCGCCTTCTGGGGGATCCCATTGTCCTTGGCAGTGATAGCCAATGTATACGTGACCTGGTCCTCATAGTCTAGCTGTGCCTGGAGAGTGATGGCCCCAGAGTCTGGATCAATACGAAACTGAGGGACATTGTCTTCCAAGTAGTACGTGATGCGGGCGTTTTCCCCCACGTCATCGTCCGTGGCACTGATCACCACCACGGTGCTGCCCACAGGCCGGTCCTCGTTGATGCTCACGGAGTAGTGAGCACTTTGGAACACAGGCCGGTGCGTGTTGGCATCGGTGATGTTGATGTGAACGTGGCAGTTGTCACGCAGGGTGCGATCAGAGGCTGTCACGGTGAGCACGTAGCGCCTCTCCTGCTTGTAGTCCAGCGGCAGAGACAGAGTGATGAGCCCCAGCCCACCTTGCGTGCTGATGGAGAAGCGGTTCCGTGTGTTGCCTCCTGTGATCTGGTAGGTGATGGCACTGTTCACATCCCGGTCGATTGCCGTGACGCTGAGGACGCTGGTTCCCACAGCTGCGTCCTCGTTCAGGCGGATGAAGTATTCCTTCTGGGTGAACTCAGGGCGGTTGTCATTGACATCCATGACAGTAATGGTGACGCTGGCTGAGGCGGATAAAGATGGAGAGCCATGGTCACGAGCCTCTACCCCAAAAAAATAGTGCTCGACCGATTCCCGGTCCAAGGGCCCACTGACCGTGATCCACCCCGTGGCACTGTTCACCACAAAGGGTGTGTCAGCCGAGACCCCCGTCAGTTTGTACTCCAGGCGCGAGTTCTCGCCGTAGTCTGCATCCACGGCCTGGATGTGGATGACAGAGTGGCCAAGGGGAGCGTTCTCCAGGACGGAGATTTGAAAAGGGGTGCTGACAAAAATGGGGGCATGGTCATTGATGTCCACCACCTGGATGCTCGCCATGCCAGTGTTGTTAGAAAGAGGAGGACGCCCCGCATCCTGAGCCCGGATCCTCAGGGCGTACTCCCGCTCCACCTCAAAATCCAGCGGGGCCACCACCTGTATTTCCCCAGTTACACTGTCGATGGAGAACTGGCCCCGACTGTTCCCGCTGATGATGTTGTAGTGCACCAGCGCGTTGTTATCCTTGTCCAGGTCCGTGGCGGTGACGCGCAGGATCTCGGTGTGGGGTCGTATGTCCTCCCTCACTTGGACAATGTAGCGCTTCTCGCTGAACTGAGGGATGTTGTCATTCTCGTCAAGGACTGTGATGTAGACCTTGACGGTGGCAGAGCGGGGCCCCGGCTCCCTGCCCTGGTCGTTGGCTTCCACCACCAGGGAGTACTTCTCCATCTTCTCCCTGTCCACCGGCCCGCTGGTGGTGATGAGGCCGGAGCGGGGATCAATCTCAAAGACGTCGTAGGCAGCCCGTTCATTGACAAAGCGGTAGCGGATGTTGGCATTGGGCGGGGAGTCAACGTCGGTGGCCCGCAGCTGCAGAATGGGGTATCCCTCCTCCACGTTCTCCCGGATGGTCTCCCGGTACTCGCCCTGCTCGAAGACGGGGTCGTGGTCGTTGCGGTCAGCCACGGTGATGGCCACCATGGTGGTGGCAGAGAGCCGGGGTGTCCCGTGGTCAGTGGCCGTCACTCGGAAGTAGTGCAGGTCCATGCTCTCGCGGTCCAGGGGCTGGGTGGTGGAGATGAGCCCGGCCCGCGGGTCGATGCTGAAGAGATCCCGCGAGCGGCTGTTCATCAGCGCGTCCATGGAGTACACCACCCCCCCCGCCTCGCCCCCGTCGGGGTCCTGGGCCGCCACCGCCACCACCGCCGTCCCCGCCGGCTGGTTCTCCGCCACCTCCGCCTGGTAGTTGTACTGGGGGAACAGCGGGTGGCGGTTCGGGGCTGCGCGCCGGCCCCGCCGCCCCGGGGCCGGCTCCGGGGACAAGGGCAGCGGGCGCGGC